>ML412202.1:0-23200 GCA_005239525.1 Nicotiana knightiana | reverse complement strand
AATGCTGAAGTTCATCAAAAAGAGAACAAATACTTCAGCTACAAAAGTACTGAAGTTCAAGAACAACAGAACAAAACTTCATCTACTAGAATGCTGAAGTTCATCACAAACAAAACAAAACTTCAGCTATAAAAGTACTGAAGTTCAAGAAAAACAGAACAAAACTTCAGCTACTAGAATGTTGAAGTTCATCAAAAAGAGAACAAAAACTTCAGCATTCTAGTTGCTAAAGTTTTGTTCTGTTTTCCTGAACTTCAGCATTCTAGTTGCTAAAGTTTTGTTCTGTTTTTCTTGATCTTCAGCTATAAAAGTACTGAAGTTCAAGAAAAATAGAACAAAAACTTAAGCTACTTGAATGCTGAAGTTCAGGAAAAATAGAACAAAACTTCAGATACTAAAATGCTGAAGTTAAGCAAAAAAAGAACAAAACTTCAGCTTTACAAAAAACACACAAAAAATAAAACTAAAAATTCAGCAAAAAAACTTACAGAACATATTCTATTGACTAATTCATCGTCAAACACCGTTGTAGAACGGTTAGAACGACTCTGGGTACGAGGTGATTCAGCGGTTGAAGTTCGACGGGTTTCTTTTGGTCGACTCCGACTACGTGGTGATTCACCAGTTGAAGGAACCGCATTAACTACCCTTGAACGAACCCCGCTGCAAGGCAATTGTCCAATCAATGGCATTGAATTCAATTCCTCTTCTGTAGGAATTATATCCAATACCTTAAATTTCCGATATTCCTGTTTAATACAAAAACAGTACATTATGATAAATAAAATAAAAGTAATAAATCAACATATTAACAAAACTACCAAAAATAAAAAAACATTCACTTACAGAATGATTACTGAAATATTTCTCAAGTTCTTTATATTTGGGCTCCCCCACACATATATAGCGTAACATCCTGGGGAGCTGAGGAGAATCAAGGTACTCATCTTCTTTAATATACCTAATCCGNCAGCTATCTATATGCTGAAGTTTCAGCAAAACAAGCTGAAGAACAAAACTTCAGCTCTCTATATGCTGAAGTTTCAGAAAATATAAAGCATAAACTTCAACTCCAAAACAAAAACAGGTTGAATTACAAAACACAAAACTTCAGCTATCTATATGCTGAAGTTTCACCAAAACAAAGCACAAACTTCAGCTCCAAAACGAAAACAAGTTGAAGTACAAAACAAAAAATTAAGCGCCCAAATATGCTGAAGTTCACCATAACAAAACAAAAAACTTCAGCTCCTAAACAAAAACAAGCTGAAGTTCACCAGTTACAAAATACAAAACAGACACACACGTTCAAAAACTTCAGCATATTACCAAAACAAAACAAAAAAAAACTCAGCAAAGGCACAAATTTAAACACCAATAATTAAACACAAAAAAACAAAAAAAAAATCAGCTCCATAAAATTAAGGTATAGATGACAAAATCACTATAGAACTAACCCCTAACAACCGATCAAACATGAATATAAAAAAAAAAAAAAAAAACCCTATAAAACATGAGTATCACAAAAAAAAGAAGATAAAAATAACTGTAATGTACCTGTGATTATATGTGATATTGTTGGAGAACAAACAGTTAAAGCGATGAATATCAAAGCACAATGACGATCGTAAGCGAAGAACGGGAGAGAGAGAAAGAGAGTATTTGTGCGTATACAGTATAGGAATGGAAGTAGAGGAAGCTTGACTACTTGTAAAAGGGTAATATTGTCTTTTCGAAAGGCTTTTAACAAAAAAACGGGTACCGGTGCAAACATAAAAACAAAGCGGGTACAAATTAAAGATAGGCGCCTAAATAGGACGCCCCGTGCAATTTTTACCATGGATTTCCACAATTGGGCCTTTTTCAACTTGCTTGGACTCCATAAGCTCCTATGAACTTAGACGACTAAAAATAGAATGATTGGAGTCAACCTTTTAGGTATCGTTTGGTTCAAAATCGGGATATTCTAGATTCTAATCTTGGGACTAAAATCAAACTATAACTTGAATTACTTATTCCACTATATGAGACAAGTTATATCAAGATTCAATATAACAAATAATATCTATTTTAACTAATACTTTAAACGACATAATCCCCTGAACCAAATGATCCATAGAGTTGGTATTGTGGATAGTTTTTAATTGAAAGAAGAGATGTTGTAGTAACGAGCACTATGTTTAGTCCAAAATTCCAAATTCACCCACCCTTTTGACCTAAGAAAATCTCGTGTGGGTTATGATTTGGCCTGCTTATCGATTCAATTTGCTTTAAACCGGTAAAAATTTAGTCCAATCTATTTATTTTACATTTTTTATTGGGAACTAGAAAGCACTATGAAAATAACTACTACATTTATGGTGTTTCGTGGTCATACGAAATGAATTTGT
Organism: Nicotiana knightiana; assembly: GCA_005239525.1. Taxonomy (NCBI): domain Eukaryota; kingdom Viridiplantae; phylum Streptophyta; class Magnoliopsida; order Solanales; family Solanaceae; genus Nicotiana; species Nicotiana knightiana. Next base: position 20,810 of record ML412202.1, on the reverse strand, counting down.
GATTATATCCATTTTTTGTGTGTATATTAGTACATGCTAATTTTGTAAAAAATTTAAATGGACTCTGGTTAGCCAAAACTTTTGTAGGTCCATAAGGAACGGTCTAGTGACCAATACTTACTTGAGTCATTTATGGTATTTCGTGGTCATGCAATACGAATTTATATCTAATTTTCATGTGTATTAGTACATGTTGGTTTTGTAGAATTTTGTTGACGGACTCCGATTGACCTGAAATTTCATAGATACATATGATACGGTCTAGTGACCGATACTCATTGCTTCGCTATAACTTTAAGATTTATTTTATAGTATTTTGGAGGCATGCAATACGAATATATGATTATACACTTTTTCGTGTGTATTAGTATATTTTGTTTTTTGTAGATTTTTTTGACGAACTCGGATTGGCCTGAAATTTCGTTGGTCCATAAGAAATAGCCAATGACCAATACTCATTGTTTCGCTATGACTTTCAGGTTTATTTTTATAGTGTTTTGATTTCATACGATATAAATTTGTAATTAAATCCACTTTTTTTTGTTTGAATTAGTACATTCTGATTTTGTAAAAAAAATTCACAAACTCTGATCGACCTAAAATTTTGTAAGTTCGTAGGAAACAACTTAGTAACCAATATTAATTGCTTAATTTTTTGATGGACTTTGATTGACATGAAATTTCGTAGGTCCATAGGAAACGACTTAGTGACCAATACTCATCACTTCGCCATGACTTTATGATTTTTTTGTGTGTGTATTGGGGCCATGCAAGATGTATTTATGATTATATCCACTTTTTCATGTATGTTAGTACATGCTAATTCTGTAAAAAATTGATGGACTTCTATTGGCCTGAAATTTCGTAGATCCATTGGAAATTAACTAGTGATCAATACTCATTGCTTTGCCATGACTTTCGTTTTCATTTTATGGCGTGTTTTGGTCATGTAATACAAATTTGTAATTATATCCACGTTTCGTGTGTATTAGCACATTCTAATTTTGTATAATTTTTTTGACAGAGTCCTATTGGCCTGAAATTTCGTAGATCGATAGGAAACAATCTAGTGACCACTTTCGGTTTATTCTATGACATTTCGTGATTATACAATATGAATTTGTGATTATATTCATTTTTTCATGTGTATTAGTACATGCTAATTTGTATCATTTTTTATGGACTCTAATTGACCTAAACTTTGTAGGTCCATAAGAAACAGCCTAGTGACCGATACTCATTGGTTCACTAATTTCGGTTTCACTTTATGTCGTTTCATGGTCATAAACACAAATTTGTGATTATATCCACCTTTTCTCATGTATTAATACATGCTGATTTTTAGAATGTTTTTGGCGGGACTTCGATGACCTGAAATTTTATAAGTCCATACGAAATGGCCTAATGACCAATACTCATCGCTTTGTCATAATTTTCGGGTTTATTTTTTGGTGTTTTGAGATGCAACTTAAATCCAAAGCACAAATAATCATTTTGTGTGCTTCTTCTCTCACAGGGAGCAACCAAAGTCAAACTCCCTTCGCAAGCAAAAATCTACAAGCCGGTCTTTTTTAGTGACCTGACCACAAAAAAAAAAGAAAAAAAATTCATGTGCTTCTTGGTTTTATTGGATAATATTAACTAAACACAAATAGAAATGAAAAGAATGGAAAACCTACAGTGAAGAAAGCTGAGAAGCAATACACCGTGTGTTGTTTCATCTTGCCTCCGCCTATATTAGCAATACACAAATGAAAGGGCTTTAATATGAAGGAGAATACAGTTCGGGGAGGTTTTGGAGATGCACGACCTTTCAAGTATATAACTGACAAAAAATTGATAGTTTAGGGAAATTTTAAAAAGTAATTCTATTTAATATTAATATTAATGTAACTTTTAAACATTATTCTTCTGCTGCAGCATAGAAGTTAATGATCGAAAAGACGAATTCTTCACAAGGAATGGTAATGCCCATGTCGTGATTAAACCCAAAATCCTCTTCGGCACAACGGAGAAGGGACTTAAAGTTGATGAATTAGGGGTGTCAATGAATATTTAAAAATCGTCTAAACCGATCGAATCGTACCGTATCGAATCAAATTGCAGCTTGTAATAATTTGCTTGCTTTTTTGAAGGCCATTTCGTTGATATTACGGGTAGCCTTGTATAAGTTTGTGACTGCGGGTTCGTACATATATTCTAGTTCCATATATAAGTAGAGAGTTTGTATTTGTGTCTCAAAATAGTGATATATGTATACTGATATTTCTCACCATTTGATTTAGATGTTTTTAGAATATGTCTCCACATGAAACAATACATGTAGACGGTTTGTTGAAGTATGTGTATTCGAGAAGGACAAGGTGGGGTTCAAAACCCATTGGGTTTACATTTGTATGTTTGCCCTCTTAATGGCAAAGGGGCCCAAAACTTGTCATTCTATGTTCAATTCTAATTTTTTTTTGGCGATCTTTACGCAGGCGGCTAAATTTACTGTTTACTTTTTCTACTCGGTATACATGATGCGGTTTCAGATTTTCGAAGACATGACTTTTGAGAGGAAGGGTGTGGGGTCGGGTTGTAGGTTAGGTGGTAGTTGAGCGTTTCTTCTCGCTGCGCCGTCTAGGTCTGCTAGCGGTTTTTATTGAGTTTCACATTTTTTCTGTCTTTTACATTTTGGTCTTTCCATTTATTTATTGTATTTTACGATACTAATACTATTTTTTCTGGTTTTTGGTGTTGTTACGGATTTATTGTCTATGAGCCGAGGGTCTACCGGTAACAACTTTTCTATCCCTTCGGGTTAGGGGTAAGGTCTGCGTACACACTACCCTCCCTAGACCCCACTAGTGAGATTCTACTGGATTGTTATTGTATACATAAAATTATATATATGTATACACATAGTATACATATAGTATACATGATTTACACATATACTATACAATCATCGGCTATTTAATCAGTTGGATAGACGACTATCTAGGTTAATTCTTCTTTTATTTTTGGGAGAAAATAGTCCGCTCTTAAGATAATAGTCGAAACATACATACATATATATATATATATACACACACACATTTTTATATTTTATATATTAAAAAAATATATATTTTGCACTTTTGCGATTACCGATTGTAAATAGCTTCAGCCGCAGGCTAAAAGTGATCTTTGCCCAATTCTTTTTTCCTTGCTACTAAAATGCAGTCCTTTGGATATTGAATTTAAATTCTTCTCTGGTCTAGTGTTCTGGTAAACATTATTTATGAAGGCAAGAAACATAGTTTTCACTGCCGAAGGATGGTTACTAGTTTTCAACATCCAGGATTTAATGGTACTTGTTTCAATTTGCAGCATTCTATTGTTAGAGCAGTGCGCAGCGGAAATAAATATAGGACACACCTCCGGCCATTGTTACGGTGTCGTCGGCGACGGAAGTTTTCCTCCGGTGAGTCTTCTAAGCACTTCAGAAATCCTCACTAGATGGTGTAGTAATTAAGAAGGTTTTTCTGTGCTTAGGGACCACAACCAGATTTACTACCCGTTTGGCTTAGCTGATTTAGAGTAGCTGATAATCATTAGGTGCTGAAAAACACTTTTAAGTGCTGAAGCTGATTTAAAAAATAAGCAGTTACGTGTTTGAAATAAAAGTGCTGAAATTAATAATAAGCAGCTGAAACTGATTGATTAAAAGTGCTGATAAGCTCTTTTTATGTTAAAATGACTTAAATGACCTTATAACAATTTACACTGCTAAAAACGTTGTTTTTTTTAAATTTTAGATTCTACATAGTTTCTACCTATTTATCATGTTATTTTAATTATAAAAAAGATTAGATAATATTTTTTTATAAATATAATTTATGTTACGATAAGTATACAATCATAAATTAGAAGGGGTGGAGTATAAATTAACAAAAGTTAAGTAGAAAACCTTAAATAATGCATACAGTGTTTGTAGAGAAGAAACAAACAATTAATATGTATTGTTTGTAATAAATAAGATAAAAAAATTCAACTACCATAAATATCTTGTGCAATCATATCACGAATTGCCATCCAAATATTATTATCTCCTTGATTTTCTACATTTTCTTCATTTGTGACGTTGGCTCTTGTGGATCTTCCAACATGAGGATCAACACGTGGCACATATCTCTCATTCTCAGCTTCTTGGAATGTATTGTCCACCTTACATAATCTTTCTAATGTAATTGTGAATCGTCATTGTAGCCAATACGATATCTCTTTGAGTGTCAATATGATAAAAAGGCATATCTCGCAAAATAGACCATCTTACTTTTCATACCCCAAGTGTTCGCTCTACAATGTTTTTGCAAGAAGAATGCAAATAATTGAACATTTCTTTATGTTCATTTGGTGCTCGCAATTGTCGTGTCACACCTCGACGAAATTCTGCAAGGTGGTATCTCACATTATCCCCTTTATATGGAGCCATATATCCCTTTATGTGTGAATATCCTGCATCAACAAGATGATATTTGTCCCCAATGGATATGGAAAATTCAGTTCGGGTCTACGAAGTGCCTCACCAAATATACGGTTATCATGAGCTGCTCCTTCCCACCCAGCCCATGCAAATATAAAACACATATTAAAGTCGGCAACTGCAAGAATATTTTGAGTAAGATAACATTTACGCCCAATATATGGTATCTCTTGACCTTGAGGCAATCTTGCTTTCACAAGTGTGCCATCAAGTGCTCCAATACAATCCTAAATATATTTACATGCATAAACTAAATATAAGTTTACACTAGATAATTTTTTGAGTTAAAATGTAAAAATATAATAATGTATTATTAAGTATGTCACTTACTACAAAGAAAGGGAAATACCGTTGATTACATGGCTTGTGATCTCCTGCACCATTATTATAACTTGGATGTGGTTGAATTATCTCTTGCAAGCTTACCAATGACCTTTAGAACACTATGAAAATGCCTATGAATTGTTTCTCCTGAATGTTGAAAAATCTTTTGTACCAATCGATTTCCGGCACCATGTGCACAAATCCTCAAGAACATCCCTAATTACTCATAGACAGACATCACACGTGTGGGTTTAAGACTATATTTATCAGTTAGATCTATGCTTAAATCAAGAAACACTGACTTCCTCCATCTAAAATTTTCAACACCGAGTCTCGTTTCCATGTAATATCTCTTGGATAAATACATTCCCAGTGTGTTTAGATGTACGACATGGTTCCTTGCAAATGTATTTCTCATAATATATCAATATACTCTTACATGCTATTCGATATAGTGACATCCATTCCTTATTTTCTTGAGTTTCCTCTTCTTCATTTTCGTCATTTAACAATCCATTGTTCCAGCATTCCATTAAACTGAAATGAAATAAACATACAAACTGTTACAAATTAAAAATGACAAATGCTAACTTCGAAGTTGATAGTATAGTCATCTATTAAAATAAAACACGTAATATCTAAACAAGAAATGATTAAACCACTATTATGTCTAAACAGGAAACTAAACATTAAGAAAACATAACCTTCTGCACATACTTTAAATGGCAAGTTAAAATGTCTAATGCTAATGTAATGTGTGTAAGGCATCATCAACAACTTCTTAGATTGGATTAGATGGATTATTCAGCACAAAGGATCGTCGGTGGTTATACTCCAACCAAGATTTCCTAGCTTCATCAGTAGACAACTTCAAAAATGCATGTCGCATCTCTTTCTGTGTCAACAAGTTTACGGCACAATTATAAATATCACTCCCTCCAAAAATACCAGGAATATTTTCTAAAATGTCCATGCACTTCTCAATGGTGGGCTATGAAGATTTAGATGCGATGTTGTTAGATATGAACTCAATTAGGGAGTGTATCTCCTCTTTTAGCGATAATGAATTATTTTTTGTCTTGCGCTTTTTCACTTGATTGCTACTGCTACTGCCATCTATTGACTTTCGCTTTCTAAGCGATGGCTCAGGAAACGTAATTGAATCCATATTCTGCAACTCATGACTTTCATCATTCCATTGTTCTATGTCATTATCATAAACATCATTTGTTCCATCATCATCTTGATCTAACCCAACTTCCGACTCTTGTTCTTGATTTGCTGCACGTGCTCTCTCTCCGGTGGCAATGATATCAGTAAATAAAGCATCGTAACGAAATCATATCAGCGAAAGGTCTTTGTTCCTAAATTTTTTGTATTTAGAATTCTCCTGTAAAAAATAATTTAAAATTACTCTAGGCAAACAAATGAAACTAACAATTAATAGAGTTATGAAATAATTATAGAAAAGGGCAAGCAATGTACCTTAATTTTTTGCTCCCACCAATCATCGTCTGCAATAATTGTCTTTCTTGCGGGATCCCATCCTAAACCTGTCTCATCTCTCATCAACTGCTTAAAAAGAGTCCACTCTGCCTTCATATGATCCCAATGATTTTTCATTTGTTTTCTAGTATATTCTAGTCCCGTCTTATTATTGAACTCATTTACCATATTCTTCCATCCATCTTTAGACAAGTAAGTGTTTGGCCTATTTTCTTTTCTAACTTCCTGCTCACACAATTCAATGAATTTAATATGCGCATATTTGTTCCACTTAGCATTATGCCGTTATCCCATAATTGAATGTTAACAATTTGAAAAGATTACAAGATTTAGCTATAAACGTACACGTGTAAACGTACACATATAACAACACAAGCTTGTTTAATATAATGGAGTAGCTATTTGACAATCCACTGCCACTCAGTCTAGGAAAAAATAAAAGGCGCTTTTTAAATAAGAATATGGAACATATCAGAACTTTTATATACAGAAACTACAAAATAAACTACCAAGAATAGAAGCTATGAGAAAGTAAATCAGCATAACAATGTGGCCCAACTGAAAGAACTAATAACCCATCCATTATGCAAAGCGGACAAACAAACAAACAAAGAAACTCACTTGTATTTGCAATCTTATCCATTATTTCTCTCCACCGAAGGATGAACAAACAGTACTATTAGTGATTAACTTAAGTTACCATAAACAAAATAATCTTATCCACAAAAAAATATGTAGATTTGACTAATATTAATTACTACTACTAATCAAGCCATTGCCAAGTTCTTTTTTAGGAGGATACTAATGCTATTAAAAAGAATAGAATATTGAGCTATATGTCCTATATTAATACCAAGCATAACTTAGTCTAGAAGCACATAGGAGGATGAACATATTATATTATAGGAACGGGAGTTAGAATTCGACCTAATAGTACTTCTCATTCTTTTTCATATGACACATTCACTATAAGTTATCACACACGTGTATTGTACTTTCGTTTACACAATTTGATAGCTTAATTCTCTATTTTTACTTTTACTGTTCAAGTTCAAAGGTCACTAACTCATCCCCTTTTCGTCACTCTTTCAAAGTGCTATCTGTTTATTTTGAAAAATTTCTCCACTTTTTTCAGCTCTTATATGTTGTTTTTACTCTTTCAAAGTGTGAAATTTATTTGTTTTAATTATAAAATCTATTTCTATTAAACCAACACGTGTACTCCACTTTGCTAAAGCTATTCACATTCTGGTCGTCTTCTTTGTTCAATTCTCTGTCTCTATTGATTTTACTTGCATTGCTCTTTCTCTTCCTATTAAGCCTTCACTATTTTCATCAAAGAACCTTTTGTTTCTTTGATCAGTTCTCCAACAGGTTCTTCTTCTTCCTCCTCTTTATTTGTTGCTTCTGTTTTAGTGGATTTTATTGGTGAATTTTCGATTTCCTCTATTTTTTTAAGTGTTTCTTGGATTCTTTCTGAATTCCTAAATTTCTTATTTTGAGTTCCACAATATCTCTATGTGCACAAAAGCAAGAAGACAAGAAAACTCGTGCGTATGGTCTGTTATACATGCAGAAAAACACTGGTCAAGAAATATAAATTTGACAAACAACAAATATTCAGTAAAGTTTAAAACAAATGGGATGAAAGAAGAACAAAAGAAGCACGTAAAAAAGGAAGCAATGGCACGGATGGAGAGGCAACGAATGTTTAGGTTTTACGAAGAGCTGGGATAGAGTAAAAGTATACGTTGAGTTTTGTTTTAAAAAGAAGTATTTTTGGGATAGAATAGTAAATATTTTGGTCAAACCTAAAGAGCTTATAAGCTGAAATTTGATAAGTTGGGGGAGACCAAGTTATGACTTTTAGCTTATTTTTGGCTTATAAGAAGTTAACTTATAAGCACTTTTAATTTTACCAAACGCGTAGATAAGCCAAAAAGTGCTTATAAGCCAGTTTGACTCGCTTATAAGCTTAGCCAAACACCCTCTTAGCCATATTTATACTGTTTTTCCATCAAGAATAGTTACTAGATCAAATGTATAAACGGGCATCAGTTTCTTGCACAGGAGCAGTTACAAAAATTGAAGAAGTGGAATTAAAGAAAGGGGTTTCAATTAGTTGGTGAAATCATAAGTTTTAAGCAAATCAAGAGAGATTTTCTATTATTTTTTTTAAATATTATTTCTAGTAGTAAGGAGCGTGCCAAGTCAATAGAGAACTAATAAAAATAAACGGCGAGAATAATACAACAGAATATGTGTAATTTGTTAAGAGTCTCCGAGATTAATTACACCAAAATAGTAAACTTTACTATACACCATTTGTATATAACTTAGTATATAATATCATAAATAACACTAGGAAATGAATGGAGGAGGTACATTAACTTCTCTCACAGGATGTCATAACCAAACGTACACCTCTGCAAGGAAAAATTCCCAAGCTTTTCTTTTTACAAATCTGACCCATAAAAAACAAACAATTTCATCTACTTCTTGGGTCGACGTTAGAAGATGTCAACTAAAAGAAAAAAGAAAACAAATAATGATAATACAGTGAAGAAAGATGTCCAAAAAAAATGAAGCTAATTCACAAAGTATTGCTTCATGTTGAGCCCATCTCTCTTTTCACATATGGGGTTCGGAAAGGGAAATGAATACGCAGACCTTATCCCTGCCTGAAGAGGTAGAGAAATTGTTTTCGATAGACCGCTCGGCTCAAGAAAAGGTGAAAAGGAAGAATAGGGGGAGAGGAAGAGGAGGAAAGAGGGGGGAGAAAACCTTTTCAATTAATACCAGTTAATCACTTTTCAACATTTCTCCTCTACTAAACGGGCAGCCCTGTGCATTAAGAGAAAGACCGGGTTGTTGTCACATAGCACTAACTTGCAAAGGCTTTCCTTCAACAGTTCGCCTCTACTGCAGCATGGAATTAGTTAATGATCGGAAAACGACTTCTTCACAAGGAATAGTAATGCCCATGTCGTGATTGAACCCAAACTCCTCTTCAGCACAACGGAGAAGGGACTGAAACTGAGGGTGAGTTAAGAAAGAAATTGGTATAATATATCGTGTTCGGTTCTCTCCTACGTAGACAGCAAAATGGCCTTTGGGCACGTCAATGGGAAGGTGATCGTCGTCTCCATAGCCATTTTTCTTTCCCAAGCTCGAACACCTTTTCAAGATTTGCTTTAAAACTGCAGCTTGTGACAACTTGTTTGATTTTCTGATGGCCATTTTAATTTGTTTTCTTGAATGTTTGAGAATGTTAATGAAAAGAAAGTTGAGAGTTTTTGGAAAGAAGAAGAAAAACACTTCTTTCCTTTAAGAGAAAGAAATGCTAAAAAGTGAGTTGTGTGATGATAGAGGGAGGTGCAGGTATTTATGCACGAAGAAGACCCCAACTATTAGGGGCGGAGCTAGCCCATCGAACACGGGTTCAGCTGAACCTAGTCGCTTTAGTCCATTCCATATATTTGTCTTAAAAATTTCATTGAATATGTACAAATTATTAATTTAGAATCCAGTAACTTAAAAGGATTAGAACCCCCAACGTGTAAGCTTCAAATCATGGTTCCACCTCTGCCAACTATGATATTTTTAGGTGAAGAGGGAGCATAATACACAAGCAGATTTATTAGCTCTATAACAACAGGTGGGACATATCCTCACTTAGGGCATACACATAACTTTTTGTAAGCGGTATCGATATTTACAAAAGAGTCTTAGTGCATTAATTTTGTGGAGTCTTAAGTTAGAAGAAGTCTCGATTTCAGTTCTACTTAACCTTTGTTTTTAACAAGAGGCTCTTCAAATATTTGCCAAAAGTATGTTCTTGTCCGACCTCTTAAAGCAAAACCAAGAACCAGACGAAAATACATGTCAAGTGGTGTCATTTTATATTTGTTACTCGTTTCGGCACAGAATAATTACATAAGCTTTATAAAAAAAATTCCCACGCTACTTTCGCCTCCAATAATATATATACTATAATACATATATGTATATCGATTTTAAGGTATATTTACATGGACGGTATAGAGATTTTTTATATTATCAATGCAATTTATAAACTGATTATAATAGATTATTGTTGTACGATATTTCCCCGTTATCGTATGAGACTTGCTATGAAGAGTTCCATGTAACGTTATTACAGATTAGACTTAACTTGATACTGCAAAAAATTATACTGTCAGTACATAGAACTTAAGATCATGTATATTAACATATTCAAACTTACTACTATGTATCTTTTATTCAAAATCCTAACTATAATCTGTTTCTGCACAAGACAAGAAACACAGGATATGTTGATGTATGTGTAATAGAGAAAGGACAAGGTGGGGGCCGAAACCCATTGGGTTTACATTTTGTATGCTGGCCCTCCTTATGCCAATGAGGCCCCTTTTCTCTTTGTCATTCTATGTTTCTTTTTTTTTTTTTTTTTTTTGGATTTTATTTCAACTATAGATTTTGGAACACTGAATTTGAATTTTGTTCTGGTCTAATGTTCGGTTTGTGCGGCGGTGTACAGTCAGACCTCTCTATAACAATATTTTTAAATAACAACACTTCATTGTAAGAGTTAAATTTTTTCGGAACCAGTAATTATATTATGTTATAATATATATTTTTTATAACAGAACTTCTCTATAACATCCAAAAATATTCGGAGCAAACGAAAATGTTTTGACAGTATTTGGTAAACGATATTTATGATGGCCAGAGACATGACTTTCACTACCAAAGGATGGTTGCAAGTTTCAACATCCAGACTTCAATGATATTTGTTTCCATTTCCATCATTCTGTCTCCCCTTCCGCTGAATTTTCTTTTCCTAATAAATAGAGGTTCATTTTTTGCTACTTCTGTGGCTCCTGTCATTCATCCTTCATTTTGTTTTTTGGAAAAGGGCCAAATATATTTATACACTATTAGAAAATATTTAAATATATCTCTTGATGTATTTTGAGTCCAAATATATCTTTATCGTTACACTATTAATTTAAATATACTCTTTTTCCGTTAAATTTGTACAAAGTGGATATTAAATTCTACGTGGCACTGACATTTGATAAGCTGGATGCCACATGACTTGCCACCTCAGCGCCCCTACCCATTTTACCCCTCCCTTCTATTTTTTTTTCACCACTAAAATTTTCTTCTCTTGCACCACTATTGGCAATATTATCGCTACCATGAAAAATATTCTATTTTAAATTTGTCTTTTATATATGGATTAGGGGCACTAAGGTGGCATGCCATGTGACATCCACCTCATCAAATATTAGTGCCACGTAAGATTGGATGTCCACATTGGACAAACTTAACATAAGAGAGGTATATTTGAACCAATAGAATTACAGCAGTGATATATTTGGACCCAAAGTATAACGAAGGATATATTTAAACCTTTTCTCATAGTACAAAGATATATTTGGTACTTTACCGCATTTTTTTTCTTCTAGTCTTCAGTACCCACGTAGAACGAGAACCTTGATGTAACTGGTAAAGTTACTGCCATGTGACCAGGAGATCAGAGGTTCAAGCCGTAGAAACAACCCCTTGCATAAATACAGAGTAAGGCTACATACAATGGACCCAGATAGTCCGGCCCTTTCTCGCACCTCGTGCATAACGCAAGCTTAGTGCACCAAATCATCCTTTTTTTTCTCCATCAGTACCCACGTTAGGACCCGACTAATTCAAATTCATGCCTAGACAGTCCCACTTCGAAATGAACAATAGTTGAACACGAAAAGTTGTTTCGAGTTAGTGCAAATGGCTTCCTTTGTGTTTATAGTTCGGGAACTTTGAAAGACTTCATGAGATTAAAAATAAAAAATAGACTTCATGAGATAAGAAAATATCTACTGCTGTCATTTTGTTTCTTTTGGTCACTATTGGCAGAAATGCAAGTGCACATCGACTTTGCAATTTTGACTCGTTCCGTACATAGTTATTACATTGTGATTCACAGTTTCATGTTACACAAGAGATATACATTCAATCTGTCTGTCCTACCACTCAAGATTTTTCGTGTTAATCTAAAAATTTACTTCTACTTTCATCTTAAAAACTACTTACTCATTACCAATAATTAAGAAAAACTTACCAGAGTGTGTGTGTGTGTGTGTGTTTAACTTAAGCTGAACGCATCTTCGAATAAGAAATCAATCATTTTAAGGCGAGTGTACTTTTACTGCACTAAATTAAAATTGAGACTGAACTTTAGCACAACACCTGTTTAGAGCTCGATTTGTTTTTTGTCAGGAGAAATATTCTACATATTTTGGGAATTGTTTGGAGTTGGGAATAGCTGAATATCTTGCTATTGATTCTTGACATAACATAGGATTGGGATCTGTAAATGGTCCTCCCATGCAGATTACAGCAGCAACATTTGCACTACAGTCACTGTTATCAGACAGTGAGCACACTCCAATTCCTATATGCACCTCACGAGCGCAAAACCGGTGTATAAAACGTAGCCTCACTAGTCAAAGATATTATAGTATTGAATCGTCTCTACATGGATTGATTTAAATTATGTTCTAATAAATCTTCAGCCCAACATTATCCAGAATAATAAACCTTTGATTGATGTTATTATCGACTACAATTAAAACTAAGATTATCAATTGTAATAACTAATGACACTTTAATTACTAGGAGCAACAATTGAACATCAGGGGTGAGAAGTAAGGGTTGTGACAAGATATGTGATCAACTATTGTTCTCTCCCCAACCCGACCTATGGTCTACAGGCTGAAGTATAACTTTTATGTAAGAGTTCAAAATTTAATATATATCGACCATATATATTTATGCTCACCGTAGAGTACTTTTTTTTTTTAACCCATTGAACAAGGCTCTATATCTGCATTCAAACCCCCACCCCCCACTCCACCCCAAATAAAGAAAAGGCAAATCTTCAGCTCCATCATGTGAAAGAGGGGGGGTGGGGGGCTCAGAAAAGGATCCCAAGAGCTATCAGTTTAAATATACAGTTACCTCCAGCATTTCTGTCTTCTTCTTTTGTTCAATATATATATATATATATATATGCCCTTTCGGTGCATAAAGAAAACACAATCCAGCCATCAAAAGGGCAAAAAAGGAAAGATAATCAGTTATGCCCTTTAAATTCCTTTCCAGTGAACAGAATTACACCCTTCCCTCAAAAGGCCAAAGAAAGAAAAAACAAGTAAACTCCCAACCATACATATACCCATCAATAAAGAAATTGGAATTCCCTCCAACGTTTAATTTTCTAATTTTCCCATAACTAGGGAGTAGAAACAGGAGGCTAATACACGGTGTATTAAATGTCTAATTATGACAAATCCTCTGAGATAACTACAACTATTTTCGGATTCCAGTGTTAGTTGATTGATTGAAATTGAGAGTGGAATTAAAATGAATAATATTCACAATGCAGAAGTAGCAATATTTTCATGAGCAAGACAAATCATTTGTAAAAACGACACTTCTTGTCTCTTTAGCTTACCGAGGACAAAACCCTTGATAGGAGGGTGTTAAAGTCGAGAATCAGGGTAGAAGGTCAGTGAGTAGTTGAGCGTATTTCTATGTTTGTACCAGTAAACAGTAGTATTACTCTTGTACTCTCGTATTCTTAGATTTCTATTATTACATGTTGTTTCTTTTGCTTCAGTTATCTTATTATCTTGTTGTTGTTACTACTTGTTGACTTCCGGTCCTTTTTTTCTTTTTACTTGAGCCGAAAGTCTTCAGTGTACACACTACCGTCCCTAAACCCTATTTGTGGGATTACATTGGTTCTCTTGTTATTTTGTTGTTTTGACACTTCTTGTCTCTTTAGTTTGTCCTTTTCTATACACAGAATTACACAACAACAAGAAGCTCACATGCAGGAAAGAGAAAGGACCAGATCCAGGTAGCTGAAAACCGAATGTAAAGGAGATTGATCAAGAGTGTCTCTGCACGTAAATAATGAGTGTGAATACAGAAACCAAAAAGAATGGCGAAAATAATAAAAGAATGTGCCTAAAGCTAATTATGAACCACAATTTTTCTTCTATCTGGAGTTTGATGGTGACTCAGGCTTCTCTATACCACATGAATGCCATTGTTACTCTTGAAGCCTGTCCCTTCAAAAATGTTTTACTCTACTGTCAAACTTCACTATAACAACCTCGTTTGTTCCGAATATTTTTGGATATTATAGCGAAGTGTTGTTATAGAAAACATATTTTATAACATAACATAAAAATTGGTTCCGAAAAAGCTTGGCTTTTATAGAGAAGTGTTGTTATATAGGGATGTTGTTATAGTTGTTATATAGGGATGTTGTTATAGAGAGGTCTGATTGTAGTAGTAAAGACTATTGTAAAGCCCTGTTATATCAGCCCAAACAACTTTGAAACTACCTTTAAATGCAATACCTCATTCATATGCTCTAATTGCCTCATCCAAATTGTAGATGGTCCTATAATTCATAAAGTCTAACAGTCTACCTGGGACATGTTCTTGATATTTTATCTTAATAATTTCCAGAAATGATAAACTTAATGCCAAGAAACAGAAGAAAAATCGAACTCAACCACAGAATCCTCACATTTATGGGAATGTCAACCATTTGGAGTTGGCTTTCTTTTCACCGGCACTCACTACTATAAGAATCCAGGAATTACTGCGAAGGCTGTCGAAATTGGTTTTCTATTAACTAAAACGTATCAAGATTAAACCCTACAGACAACCTACCACCGCACATGCAAAAAGCTTCTTTTTTTGGTGTGTGTGTGTGGTGACCGGGGTGGGGGGGGGGGGGGGGGGGGGGGGGTCAGAACTCCCAGTAACTTTTATCTAAAGCATTATTATAGATCACAATCTATAATATCAAAACCCCAAATTTAAGAGGAACAATGTCATGATAAACCATCCAATGTAGTTTGTTTTTGGGAGAGTTTTAAGGTACCCATATGACGTGGTCTAAGTACAAGAAGCCTCAATTTCTAAGCCACAAATATTTACACAGCATCATATATATATGTATGTATGTATGTGTGTGTGTGTGTGTGTGTATATATATATAGTATGTAAAGAGAGAGAAGATATAAGGATGGTCGAAACAGATGGGCCAAGGAAAAAACTCTTCGGACCAAGAGGGAATTCTGCAAATGTTAAGGATTAGGATATCATATCTGATTCGGAACAAACAAAGGCACAAGCTGCAGCAACTAAGTAGGTTGAGAAGACCCCAGATTGTACATGCACAATCATCCAAAATTTAAAAAACCAAAGTAAAACAGCTTTCCCTTCATACCTTATTGTCACAGCCTTGGACCTCTCCAACATAACCGTGCAGCAACCAAGCCGACTACTCTGTTCATAGGCGCTGGTCTCATATTACCTATCAAAAAAAAAAAAAAGAACTCTTCATAGGCGCTGAGCAGTCTTTCCCCCAGGTGTGAGCTTAATACTTGAATCCCTACATAGCTTGGTAGCCCAAACAAGCCAAAATGGCCAAGTATATAGTAGATTATCAAAGAGCACATAACATTTATCGTGTGAGGAAAGAACAAAACCATATATGCACAATTATGCTTTACAAGTGTTAGTTTTTACAAGAGCTAGACCCTGTGCACTCTATTACCTTCCAACATGAGACGAGCATTTCTAGAAACTTCTAGAATATATTGGACTGCTCTCCACGCTACTTCTGAGCCACATTGAATGGGCACTGTGTCATTTGCAGGTGCACCGCCTCCTTTGTGTACATCCACCTCTGCAACGGATGAGCACCCACCACAACTCATGGGCCCTATGACCCTTGCAAAGTTGTGGAGCTCAAAAAAGTGAAAAACAGTAAAACCATGAAACTTTCAAAACATTCAAGTTTCTGAAGTTGCTTAAACTCTTAGGTCACTGCTTTTACTCGAGCTCTTCTCTGAATTTAGAGCTTTGCAACAGATTACCATCACACCTGTAGACGATCAGATATGCAACCATGTGCGACTGACTAAAAAGGACTTGCTAACAAGAATGTGAGAATCACATATGTTGAGACTTCTTTCTTTTGGGATCCCACAATCTTAAACCTGTTTTCATCAAAATATTCATTTAACATTCGTATTTTTCAAACATTTGAGACCAACCAATACAGTGTTTTCTTTTGCATTTCTCTACACTTGAACCTAAACTACAGGACTACTATCCTAATAAGAAATTGCCAAGCTTGCAGAACACAGGAGATCTATTTACTTCTGAATCAATTCATATTAACAGAAGAAGGCAACATTCAGATGAGGCTCTGTCCCAAATGCAGGCAATTATTTTCTATGGGATGAAAGAAATCAAATTTCTTCATTGCTACAAAGTGCAACTAATGGAGCTAGCTCTATATCACTCTACTCAAACTCTTTAGAGCATCTCTCTTCATAGTAGATCAAAGATTTGCAAAAATGCAATTCTTTCCCATGACTCCCTGTGTTGCAGTAAAACTGTATCAGGATAAAAATTGAAAAGACTTTTTACATCGGAGCTCTTAGCAGAGTGACGAAAATTACGGTACATATAGTTATAATAAATTCACAATCAGAGGCAGGTTTCAATTGTAGATGCTGTCCACCTATCAAGCTCAACTACCTTCTGAACTGCAGTACGAACTTGCACCTCCAGATGTGAAATAAACCATTAGAAAATATCTCCAGATAATTATATTACCATCAAACCTCTCTATAACAACCTTGTTTGTTCCGATATTTTTTGGCTGGTATAGTGAAGTGTTGTTCTAAAGGACATATAATATAACATAACATAATAATCGGTTCCGAAAAAAACTCAGTTTTTATAGTGAATGGCTATTATATAAGGATGTTGTTATAGAGAGCTCCAACTGTATATACATAAAACATGTGACGGCGAAAAATATTTGAGGTACAGTCTTTATTTTGATGAAATATGCATTGGTAATGGTACTATACTTGAAGATATCTGGAAATCTTCAAACAACATAGCTCATTTTCCATCTCAATAGTCGATACATTGTTATAGACTATGTTGCGCGGACTCTCCAAAATGTTGCAGCTCCCGAGTCAGATCCTTCAAAAATACACTACTTTTGAAGGATCTGACAGGCACCCGACGATATTTCTGGAGAGTCCGAGCAACATAGGTTATAGAAGATCTTGCCCAATTTATTTCATGAATTCTGTTTTGATATACCTTGACAGTCGAGCATGTTCAACTGACTAAAAGGATCACTTACACATGCATAACTATCAATGTTCCACAACTTTTCCTTTGTCATTGTTTTATAGCTTTTCTAAATATTAGTGATCCTCCACTCATTCCACAAACAATGACGAAAAACAAGCAGTAAATTTATCCTTCACTGAGGAGGCAAGGATATTTCGTATCACTGAATATGGCTTGGACTTTTTTTCACATAGCTCATCTGTGCCTTATATGTCAGTGGGTCTCTTATTAGGACCCATTTCATTTTGATTCCTGACCATCACAGAAGTTAAGAACTAAGAGTAAGTCATTTCCTGATATTTAGTTGAAACCTTTATGCTTCAAATATGAGAAAACTTATAAAGGATTATGGTTACTTTTCCAGATGAGCTAGTTCTTGCCATCTTGTGCGCTTCATGCAGCCCTGACGACTAGCGTGTCCCACAGATTTTTACATTGAATTGCTATAGTTTCTTCTTTATCTCCTCTAATTCCTCCCTCCTCCCTGCCCACATGTAACTCCATCATCTTTCATTGCTATAGACTCTCCTTACATTGCTCATTAAGTCCGAGGATTTCAAAGTCATGGCCCAGACCAAATCTTCTTTCTCTGTTGTCACTTCACAAATAAGAATTCGGTTCATCCCCTCAAGTCCAACATAATTTTTAAGAGCTTCAATGAAAATTGAATTTTAAGAACGTCTCCAGAGTAAAGGTTTCTTTCAAGTAGCTATTCATTGAGATGGAAGCGAGCTCCTTATTTAGCTTCATGTCAATTTGATGAATATTTTTGGTTTCCTTTGTCCTGGAATATTTGGATTTAAAGGTTACTCCCCAGCACTCTACTGCCTTAATTGCTCGCAGTAGCACACTCAAGAAACTAGTCCGCACTGAAACATGATCTTTGAACAATCTAACTTGAGCTACACACTTATAGCAGTACTCCATGTGTGAACTACCTTGAACATCATAACTGCACTTATAATAAGCTCTAATCACTTGTCGCAATCTATCTTACACAACGAGAATCATCAAGGACCCTCACAATCTGTGCCAGTAATACCTCTCAAACCATTTCTTTTAGCTACACGAATCCATGAGAATGGGGCGTATTTCTGATCACTGTCTTTATCTCATCTACAGATATCTACCAAACTATGTCCTATGTCTTTCTTTAATCCCTTCTCTTTTATATGTTCCCTCAACATCTCAATTTCATTCCACATGCCATTCCTGGCATACATGTTCGATAGCAGAACATAAACCCCGTCATTTTGAGGGTCCAAATTCAATGCCCTTTGAGCAGCTAATTTACCTAGTTCGACATTGTCAAAGTTATGGCAGGCACTAAGCAAGGCTCCCCACAAGGTAACAGTGAAATTATCATTATCTTTGTAAGATAACTCGTTGATTAGTTTCCATGCTCTATCCAACTCACCTGCACGACACAGTAAGTCAATAACACAACCATAGTGCTCGGGGCTGGGTTCCAAACTGTAATTAGATGCCATTGATTCAAAGTACTCCATTCCAAGATTTACGTGGCCAGTGTGACTACAAGCGGAGAGAACAGTCAATAATGCTACACCATCTGGTTTGATTCCTTCCATCACCATGTCATTAAACAAACTAATCACTTCTTCAAATTTCCCATTTCTTCCACAAACACCAAGCATTGATGTCCAAAGAACAACATCCTTCTTTCTTTCTCCACATCTAAAGCCGACCATGTCGAATACATGCCTAGCCTTCTCCACTGACCCACTTTTTCCATACATTTCAATCAACAAGCTTTGAAGAAAAACATCAGATTCCAAGTCATGAACTTTTCGAATAACACATCCATGAACTTGCTTACCCAATTCAAATACAGAGAGCCCCACGCAAGCACGCAAAGCAGCTGAAAAAGTGAAATTATCCCAAGATAGATTCAAACATAGCATCTTCCTCGCAAACGCCAGTCCCTCCATCCACATCTTAGCTTCAGAATAGCCCGAAAAAAGTGCGTTCACACACACTGTGTTCTTTACAGGAATTTCATCGAACAACATAGCTGCATTCTTGATACACAAAGACTTCGCATACATATCGACTAAAGCACACCCCACATAAACACTAGAAATCCAACCTGATTTATGCACAAGGGTATGAACCATTTTCCCAAAGTTCACATTTTTAACAGCAGATGAAGCTGTAATGGAGCTACACAAGGTGTATGAATCAATGTCAATAACACTAAAATGCATATAAGAGAATGTTTTAAGAGCAAGAAAATGAAACCCATTTTGGGTAAAATGGGAAAGAATTGAATTTAAGAGCAAAGGGTTTTTGGGTTTGAGGAATTTGAAGAAGTTGGTTAAGGTTTTAAGGTTGTTATTATTGGGAAGTGAAGTAGTTGTACATGTAGTAGATATGAGTTTGAACTGAAAGTTAGGGGAGATGAAGATTAATCCTGTTCTAATTAGATGTGCATGAAATACTTTAATGGCTCTCAGATTCTTTGAGTTGCAAAAATGGTGAAAGATGTTAGTGATGGAATGGAAGTTTGGTGCTGTTTCATACTGGGAATGGGATTGAGAGCACATACTTGAATTCACGTCACTTTAGTAATAATAATGCCAAGGGATTGTTCCCACTCCCTAAGGGGATAAATAGTTACCCCACCCCGTGTTTATAACAAAATTAATCTTAGTTATTATTAAGGGTGGCAAACGGGCCGGGTTGACCCGTAACCGGACCGGTTAAAACCGGAACCGGCCCGGCCCGGTTCATAGGGGGCCGGGTGGGCTGGGTAGGGGGGTTAGAGGGGTTGGTCCGTTTATAATTTTTCTACCGGTTACCCGGACCGGTCCAACCCGGTCAAAGTGAACAGTGCACTTACCGGTTAAACCGGCCCGGTTTTAACGGCTAAATTTTTTTTTANCCGGCCCAGACCGGTTAAAACCGGAACCGGCCCGGCCCGGTTCATAGGGGGCCGGGTGGGCTGGGTAGGGGGGTTAGAGGGGGTTGGTCCGTTTATAATTTTTCTACCGGTTACCCGGACCGGTCCAACCCGGTCAAAGTGAACAGTGCACTTACCGGTTAAACCGGCCCGGTTTTAACGGCTAAATTTTTTTTTATTTTTTTTTTAAAAATATTATTAGACGTATTATGCATTTATGCTTAATGTTTTAGTTTGTTGTTTTAATATTATTAGACGTATAAATACAAGTTTAAACTTTAATTTGAAGTATTAAATGTAAAC
>ML412200.1:0-10654 GCA_005239525.1 Nicotiana knightiana | reverse complement strand
GTCCTCAGATGGACTCTCGGATCACCAGTACCGTCAAACATTTCGAACTTTGGAGGTTTGTACTCCTCGGGCAGCTCAACATCAGGTTGGATATAAATGTCTTCATAATTCAACCCTTCAATCCCCTTAGTCCCTTCAACACCCTGAACTCGGCTGGTCAGTTTCTTAAGCTCCTCGGCCAGGTTCCTGATAAGTAAATCCTTTTCGTTAGAATCGGATGCTTGTGGGATCGGCGGAGTGGAGTGGGTCATGGTTTCCACATAGACGGGATTGTTATAGGTGTGGAAATGGTATTTTGTGTGGTTTTGAGGTTCTGGGATGAGTAGTGGGGTGTTATTTGTGGTGTGGCAAGTATTGTACTGTGTCAGGAGAGTTTGGTTCTTTGGGGGAGTGGTGTGATGATGGGGTGCGGGATGATTTTGCTGTCTTTGGATATTTACTGGAGGTGCGGGGTTTTGAGCATTTGGAACGTTGACGTCAGGCACGTTGAGGGAAAATGACAAGTTGGCTAGATTCCGGACTTGATCGAGTTCTTCCTGAAACTTCAGCAATTTTTGTTCAAGTGGAAACATGTTCTCATGCAGGACCTGAATACCTCGGCCATCAGTGGCCTCTACCCTTTCAATCACATTCTCCTTTCTGATATCGTTGGACTCTTCCATCTTAATTTTTCCTTTGTCTTTGCCCTTAGGAGGACTAGGGGAGGAGTAGGCGGAGGGCCCTTGGATCTGGTGCGATAGGCTGATGATGCCAGAATGCACGAACTAACCTTTGGGGAGGGGAGTAAGAAAAAATAAAAACAAAAGGTAACCAAGTCAGTGAGGATTATGAAAAGAGTATTGCAGTATTTAAACACATAATGCGGAAATGAAAGCGCGTCCTAAGTTGAGGACCTCTTTGTGCCTGAGGTAGGCCTAGTGACAAATTGGTTTGGAGGACTTTAAATGCTAAATGCCTCATTTTATTGATAATAAAATAGACAAATCCCAAAACGACAGACGAAGAATAAAAATCACTAATGGCCATTGGCCTTATTACATTGTTAGAAAAATAAAGACATTCCTAACTACTTGGTCCTAGAAGGACCTTCCCCAGATTCGGCATTCCTGCTTTCTTCTAACAGCTTTCCCAAATCGCGAAGTCCCAGCAGCAGATAAGTTCTGGCTAAGTATCCCCCTACAGCTCCCTCAACCTTTTGACAATCTTCAACCCTTTTGATGAAATTTTCTTCCAAATCGATTGTACCTCGTTCCAAATATCCCAGCCTCTTGTTGGCACTAATAGCCATGTCCTTCCATTCCTCGATCAGTCTTTTGTTGGACTCATGCATCTTGTGGTGATCATTCTTATTTTCCCAGATCCTTTTACGCAACTGGTTGAACTTGACTTGTGCTTCAGCCCTTTCATCTACAACCCTGTGACCTCGGACGTACCCTGGCTTTATCTGACATCCAGATCTTCTTCTAACCAGCCAAGATAGAAAGGAGTATAACCGGCGTGATAACTGTTCGGTTCGATGGTGTCTTTCTCAAGTATAACATTGCAGTGCCATAGGTGCTGAGCTTGGCACTTGTGGGGACTGTCATTATTTTGAAAGTCGGCTCGGAGATGGCTCATCTTCTCGACCCTAGGGATGACTTGCTTCCTTCCTGCCTTCCTCATAACTCGAAAAGGGACGTAAGGGTATGTCCCCCTTAGACCAATCAATACGTAAGGTTATCAAAAAGCTCGACCCATCCTTCAGCATCTTCAGGTTGAGCGGACATGTCAGGGATATAGTTCATTCGCTTTGGGTGATGGAAAATGATGTGGTCATCCCACATTTGGCGGTGGATGTCCTGTTGATATTCCCCCTTTTGGAGATGTTCTACAAGCCAGAGTTGGAGTAACAGATTGCAACCTTCGAAATGCTTTGCTCCTTGTTGACATTTTTCTAAGGCCCGGTACATATCTGCAACGATCATGGGCACAATGCTAAAATATTATCCATTTAACCCTTCCATTATGGTCTTAGTTACCATGGCTAGCCTGGTATGGATCCTTTCTTTCTTCATCGGGAACATGATCAATCCCAAAAAGCAGACCATAAACACGAACACTCGCGATGGACGTGTCCCAGAGAGGTGATAACAAACTCGTCATGGTAGTACGGTATGATTTGTTGTAGACATACCGTTCGTACAAGTAGTCAAAAGGAATGCACGAATCCTCCAGACATACCAATTCTGCGTCCTTCTTCAGACCCATCATTTTGAGGAAACTTCTGCCTGTGCAGTTCTCAAGTATCAGCAACCCCGGCGTCTCGCTTCTATCAGCGGTGCCATTTCGATGTTCCCAAAGTGGAACACAGATCTTTCGCGATCCAAGAACAGGGTAGCAGCCTCTACTATCATTTTGTTAGGCTGGATTTCCAAAAGAGAGGGTAGATTTCCCAAGTGTTTCCTGATGATAGCTTTGTCTCTAGAGTGTAGATCCTCCCACCAACTCAGCAATTTTGGGTGGATGTTGGAGACCATGCCGAATCTGGGGACTTCGTGCCTCATTTTTTTTTGCAAAACAAATAGGTTAGGCCCTTACCCCCACCGGACTCGACTATTTAACGTCAATAATTAGCAGGGAGAATTTAGTTCTCCAAATAAATGCACAGAACGTCAGGGCATCCGTTTGGGTTTAGGGAAACCCGATGGACTTTTTGATAAGGCTATCTTAAAAGCTATCATGTGGACAACACTTTAGCTTTGACTAAGTTTGACCATGTTGCATGCAACAGTTCAATAGAGTAAAGTTTCAATGGGGTTTTAGACTGATACCCTTGAGCGGACAACTCAAGGGGGAAGGCACGAAACCATCGACTGCACCGCTGATCGACTAGTTTTACCGGTAATAAGACTTTCCAAATCTAGGGGTGATAATATAGGAAGGGCGCAACCACTCATCAAGTGTTGCTACAGTATTTTGTTTGGCATGAGTGGAGTATGAATGTAGAGCATGATTTATGCAATAAGTATTAAAACAAGTTGTCACGTATTTGCATGTTAATGAAAGCGGTAAAAATGGTAATAATTATTTAGAGCAGTTACAAAAAGGAAACAAAGAGACGTGTCAGTTACGTTTGGAAATAAATACTTGGAGTAAGCAATTAATTTGCATGCAAAGGGAATGGGAAAGGGTGCAAGTATTTAAAATAAAGGCATAAATTCACGAAACAATTTGAAATGGTAAAAGCCTATAATCCCCAGCAGAATCGCCCTGCTGTCACGCGCCCTTTTTCCTCGCAGAGATCGGGTTTATGACATTGTTTGGGACAACTCGTTCCTTTTGGGAAAAGGGTTTTGCATATTTTGAAGAGTCGCCACCAAACGATTTAACGATGCGTTAGGGAACCTAAGGGGTTCAATTACAACTACGTTGCTAACCAGAGATTTGGGTAAGGGCTTGAAATTATCCTAAGGGGAAGGTGTTAGGCACCCCTAGGATCCACAAGTGTGGTTCCCGTCCAAATGGTTTAGTGAATTTGTACAAATAGCAAATAGAAAGTAAAGTCTCAAATAAGAGGGGATTTAAGTCTCAAGCATGCAGATGTTTAAAAATAGTAAAGGAGATTAGACTTTGAAAAGGATTACGAGCTAAGCATATAAGAGGTGTCCTAGGTTTATAATAATATGGATCACATCAATGCAACACCCGGTAATAACTCATCGAAGAGGGGATACACGTGGTATTAGCGCACCGGTCATCATATCCACATTCTACCCTTCCCACCCGGTAAAGGTGATTAAAGCGCGTGTTGGTCACGGATTCTATTGCGTGCTATTACCCGTCCCATCCTATCAGTCCTGGAGGAGGTTAGGACTAATATCCTAAAAGGTGAGTACTAGGCAGACCCTCAGGTTTAAAGGGGTAAAATTCTAAGGCGACAAGCAAAGAACATATAGGACTGTAGTCAGTGGGAAACACATAGGAGCATATAGGAAGCTCAGATTTTCCTCCGCAGATAATGCATATAATTAGCACGACTCAAACACATATAAGGGCAGTATTATTAATTAAGATCCTAAGACATGGTATCTAGGTGAATTCAGAAGATAAACAGATAGGCAGACTTGTTTTATAACTAAAGGAAAACATGGTCTTAATCAGTTTGCCTATTGATTTAAAATAAGTGTTAAGAAGCACACACAAGAGAGACAGATTTCTAATTTTGAAAACTTAGTTACCTAAGGCTTTCCTAGGCGGGGTCAGTGTATATTAATAGAATTATTAAAGGAACTGTTGCAAATTATTACTTAAACATGTTGTTCTAGGTTGTTCAGAACACAGAAGCATTACCAGTTTTTTTTAGAGAAAAACTGAGTGGGTGGTTATACTTTTTATACCTTAGTAATTAGACTAAATGTGGTTGAGTGATTAGGGACCTATAACATGATATCTAATGTACAGATAAAGATGCACAATGATGCGTATGCATAATTCCTAAGCATGATTTCTAAATGCTTGTATTAATCATGGTTTCAGAAAATGCTAGAATGATAATTTATTTTAATGTTGTTTATCCTATGACAGGATTCCTAAGCGTACATGGCATTGTGGAACATGACAGTAGAAAATACCATTTATTAGCAGGGCTTTTCTAAGAAAAAGCCAACATTCTGAAACAGTGGGCATGAGACCTAATAAACATAATTCCTAATGCATGAATATGAACATATAGGCCTAAACATGATCTCTATTGCACAGATTGGAAATAAAGTCTAATATCATGATTTCTAATGCATGAATTTCAACACATGGGCCTAAACATGATCTCTATTGCGCAGATATGAAATAAAGTCTAATAGCATGATTTCTTTCCCTTTAACAACTAACACATGCATAACTACCCCTCCCTTTTCACTATCCATCCCCTGAGTTGTTTACAGACTATTACCGGCCAGGGAATTATGAATTACACAACCAAAGGAAAATAAGAAGTTACTTCTATAGGGAGCCTTCAATTATGCCCAGATCTTCCAAACATCACTGCCTTATGGTATTGCATAGCCTTTTCATAATCCGGATGTGTCAGAGTTCCCTAAGGACCTCAAGGGCTCCCGGGAAAATCTCACACTCAGACATAGCCAAAGAATTAAACATGTGCAGTGTGGAAGTGCCAACCTTGTGTGTCAGAGTTCAGAGGGTACTCAAAGGGTTCCCAAAGTAATGCTCACATGAAGGGGGCTGAACTTAAACTTCTAAGAGTGTGTGTGAGGGTGCTTTTATTTAAAAAGGATTTAAGTAAGGAACAGTTGGAGAAAGAGTAAGTAAGAAAACAATTTTTGAAGAAGGAAATGGAAGCTTAACATCACAAAGGACCAAGGATAGTCCAATAATCACAAACAGGGGTAATGGGATTAGGGACAAATACAGAGCATGCAAGGGCATACACACAACAGGCAGATAAGCACATAGACATGCGATCAGGAAACTTCTAAGGGTCTAAAGGATCAAGGAGTATAGTGCTAAGTCAGATTAACAACTAAGGCCATGGTTAAACTAATGTGCCAGTCATAGGCATGTAAGGAGTAGGTTATAAGTGTACAGAAACATGCTGGTCATAAACAGATAAAGCCTAATTTAAACATGCAGAGGGGACTTCAGGGTCCTAGATGCATGCTGCAGAATAAGTAAGCAAGTTAAAAGCATGTTGAATCACAACAGTAATGAAACATGTTGGTTTGAAGACTGAAATATAAATTAGGACATACCAGTGAAGTGGAGAAAGCAATAACACAAAAAAGAAAGTAGGAGAGTGCAAAATAGCTAGCCTTGGCTTGCAGCCGGCTAACCCAGAGTAGTAGTAATTAGCACATAATAGAGAGCAGAAAGTCTTTTGAATTGTGAGAGAGATTTTTTGAACAAATTCGTTCTTGTCTCTATGTGTGTGTATGAATAGAGTATATATAGTTTTGAAAAACCGGCAGAGGAATAAGGTAAAAATAATAGTTCAGCAGTAATTATAGAAATAATCATCAATTAAAATTAATTTAGTATACAGACTTCCTTTAGTTAAGGAGTCATACCCAACGGTAACAATTAGTGGCAACAAAAGGAAAGGAATCAAGTAAAATGTATATAATTATAGAAATAAACACAATTAGGATCCAATCAATACAAGTACTCCCCATAATTAAGGAGTCATAGTTCAAACGGATACCATAGTAGTAAAGAAGGAAAGAGAACTAATTTGAAAAACTGATTTTAATCGTACAAAGATTAGAAAAGAATAGGGCATGTGATTAAGTCTAGGTACAGAATATATTAATTAAGGAAAGTATATAATTAATTGACAGCATACTTATACATAACAGAAGGTAGAAAATAATTCTGAAAATTAGTAATCACAGGGAATCAGTTATCAAATAAGGCAAGTGTCACACAAATATGCAAAATTAGTAAAGAGTTCTAAGGAAAAATACACAGAATCACAGTTTTAAGGAAAATATCATAGTTCTAAGGAAATAGAGAAGATAACACTGAGAATAAGCAGGTAATAAACTAGAATCAGGACCATAAGGAAGAACAGTATCAAATATGAGTTAGGGTTTCGTATAGAGCATGATATAGTCAGGAATAATCGAACACAAAAAAAACCCTAACAAGAAAACATAAGCAAGAATCACAGAATCGTAGGATGTTTATGAGAAAAATACAGATCAACTAAACACAGCAACCAAGATGAACTCAGGACCCTTCAAATCGGTTTTTTTAACAGAATAACTCAAGTAAAGAGAGAATGCTTAATCAAACATTTAAAATATACTGAGAATCATATGTTAGTACCAAAAATCAGAAGAGAAAGCGTTTTGAAAGGGGTTAAGAAACCCTAGTTGAAGATGAAGCGTTATTTTAGAGAAATCGAAAAACCTTTAAGGAAAATAATAAAGAGACCATAGTATACACAGATCTAAGTCATATCTAAAAGAAACTCGAAAAATACAAGGGGTTAGGGTTTCAGAGAGTTGAAAAACAAGGAAACCCTTGAAGATGTTGCCATCGTTAGCCAGAAAAGTCATGGCTCTTACTCAGATGGCCGGAGGAGGCTGGAAGATGGAATGAGGGACTATAGGCAGGATCTGAACCACTCCAGGCTCGCCTGAGGGCCTTAGGGTGCCTTAGACCGGTGTAGGGTGAAGCAATAACCAAGAGACAGTGAAGGACCACAGTTTCCGGTGAGGGAACTAGCTGGAGAAGACGAACAAACTCCATCAGAGGTGGAGAGATAAGGGAAGGTTCTAGAGAGAACCAGAGAGAGATAGAGAGAGAATGAGAGATTCGGAAATGAGGGGTCGGAGGGGGGGGGTAAGTGTAGGTTTAATTATGGTAGGTGGGATTTGGGCCGTTGATCTAATGTGATCAACGGCTCAGATAGATCGGGGGTTGGGCCGGGTATGGAACTGGTTTGGGATGGGTATGGAACTGGTTTGGTTAAATCTGATGGGTTGGGTCAGAATTAGATTAGAATTTAAATAAATGGGGCTGATTGTTAACACCGATTTAAAATAGATAAATAACTAAATAAAATAGCTAGTAATCATATAAAATGAAATTGATGCTATATAAATGAAATTAAGGTAATTAATGAGTATAAAAAAATATAAAATAAAATAATTATTGATTTAAATGGTGTGAAATGTACAATTAGGCCATAGTTGCAAAGTTATTGTAATTATGGTCAAATAATGCCAAACTGGCTAATTTTGTGAAATAATATAATCCTAATAGGATTAAAAATATATATTGATTGGAAAATATTTTGAAATTCTTTATAATACAATTTATGAATAAATATTGGATATAAAAAATACTGAATAAATTAGAAAAGGATTTAATAAAATATGAAAAATCTCGGAAAAATACCAGCTATTATAAAGAGCGGTTTTGAGGGTATATATATATATATATATATATATATATATATATATATATATATATATATATACAAATTTTAAAATAATTTATGAAAAAATTGGGTATCAACAATCTGTCTACTCAGAAAATCTTTATATGGCTTAAAGCAAGCTTCACGGCAGTGGTATGCTCGGCTTGCAGGTGCATTAAGTTTCAAAGGCTATTCTTCTTCTATGAATGACTATTCCTTATTCATTAAACGTATTGGGAATCTGACTTCTATTGTGGCAGTGTATGTCGATGATATTCTTATAAGTGGTAATGATTCTCAAGAAATTTCAGCACTTAAATCATTTCTTAGCACAAAGTTCAAAGTTAAAGATTTGGGAAATTTGCATTATTTTCTAGGAATGGAAATTCTCAGGGAAACACATGGATTTATTATGTTTCAAAGGAAATTTACCTTAGACTTATTTCATGAATTTGATGTCTCGAATTCACCTTGTGTTGCTTCCCCTCTGGAACCATCTTTCAAGCTCACTGTTGATGAAGGACCTTTGATCCCCAATCCTACTGTGTACCGTCATCTTGTTGGGAAGTTGAATTACCTCACTCACATTAGCCTAGACTTGTACTTTGTTGTACTTAAACTCAGCCAATATATGCAAAACCCTCATCTTTCTCATTACACGGCAGCCATACGAGTGCTAAGATATCTATGTTCCGATCCCCGACAAGGGATCATTTTGAACTCAGATCCCTCTCTCAAACTTGTGGCTTTTTGTTATGCTGAATTGCAAGGACCCGTAAAATTCTTAAGCAAAATCTTCGGGATTTCGTAGTGCTAAGGTTTTGGATTGATCAGTACCCTGCAGACTAAAAAGAAAATGTTTCTCAGACTTACGCATTTCAGCAGCCCAATATGCGGTCGCATAATCACTCTGCGAACTGCATAATGGTCGTAGAGTGAAGCAAAAAATCTAGCCAAAATTAAGCCAGTTTTGCGGTCGATTATGCGATCGCATAATCAATATGCGGACCGCATATTGGCTGCATAACCTCTCTTGGGTTTCGCGAAGGGAGTTCTGCGGTGCATTATGCGACCGCAGAACAGGTATGCGGATCGCATAGTTGTCGCATACCCAGTCAGAAAATTCATCTTCCTGGAGACCATTCTGCGGTCACTTTGCGGGCCGCATATCCATTATATGCATCCGNCCCCAGGCCATTTTTCATCATATTCGTTTTGATAACTAGAGTGAGAGAATGAGCTTTAGAGTGAGAAGGTGATCCTCCTCCAATACCCCTCAATTCTTGCTTGAAATTTGAAGATTTACCAAGGAAAGAAACTTAGGCCTGCATTATAGAGGTAAGAATCTATACCCGTACTCTAAATTTATAAATCTAGTAAAAAGGGGAATAATTGGTGTAGCAAATATTGGGTGTGGGGATGGATATTTTGCATGCATGTGTCCTTAAAATATTTGGGGAGGTTGTGAGCTAAGAATGGGTTGAGGGGTGGTAGAATCTTTCATAAAAAAGGGTTTAAGAGACTTACTACACATATAAGTGTTTGATGGAATGCTCTAGTGAGCTAGAATTACAATTATCTTTCTAACCTTGGGTTCAATTTTGTTAAATTATTAGAATAGATTGAGGATGCTAAACCGTAATCGTCTAAAAGTACTTAAGGAAAGCTCAAACAAGGTATGTTGGCTAAACTTTCTCTCTCGGAATTGAATTCCGTAATGTTTCCGTAAAGCGTAAGTATGGCCGGCTCAAAATCCCTAATTTCTACATCGCGGGTTGTCCCCTATAAACATATAAACCTGACTATTCCGAATAAGATTTATATGAAAAGTTAGATGCTTAAACTATGGTTTGTTTATTAAGTTGGCATGGCTTTGAGTCGTATGGTAAATGAAAACAAGTATACCAATTGGGTTAGGAAAACTCGATATGCTTAATACTCTTAATTGCTCCCACGTATACTTTATGACTTGGTTGAGTATGTCTCATTGTTAATAATCTATAAATATGTTCGGAAATGAATTAAATGAATTGGGGTACTACTTGTTTATGAATTTGATGCGTGTTCTTACTGTTGGTTGGTATTTGGTGGTGATCCTTGAAATTAAATGAAGTGAAAGTCTGGGATATAAATAAAATGCAGCCATCGTGCCATGAATAATGAAACTTGTGAAACGCCCAAAGAGCCAATGGAACATTGTTATTGTAAGAGGTTGAAAATGCTAATAAAAGAGTTGTACAATGTGAAAGGTTCTGAGATGAATACATTTCTGTATATGTGTGTTTCCTTTGTGTGCAAACTGAGTATAAAAATGTTTTTGGGAGTATCATTAGTAAATCGAGGAAGGGTGGGCCATAAGGCTCACACCTGAAACTACACGTGCCGGTGTAGGGGAAGATTGTGATTTGGTATGAAATTGTGATTATTCCCCTAAATTGGGATGAAATTGGTACCTGTGAATTGGAAAAGAAAAAGCCAACCCACACGGCATATGTGGGAAGGCAGCCTAGCTGATCGGGTAAAGATCAAACTCCACGTTGCACACATGGTGGTACTACTCTTGTAACAACTTTCTTTCACATCATATGTCAAACCACATTGTCCGTGGGGAGATGGCCTAGCCGATCGAGCGTGATCGGACTCCGTGCTAACAAAGACGATGGTAATAGGTGTTAATGATCTCCCAACCAAATATATATATATATATATATATATATATATATATATATATATATA
>ML412199.1:0-48242 GCA_005239525.1 Nicotiana knightiana | reverse complement strand
TATAGACTCGATTGATACGTAAAATTCCCTGTGGGATCGACTTTGGGTGTAATACCCCAAATTATATTTGCAGCGCCCGTTTAGTCTTTCTATAAGACATAGTTGAGCGTGATCAGTTTTCCTATGTTCTTTTATCAAAATACAAAAATCGACCCCGGATCCGCTTGGTCTAAACTCAAGGTTCGGACCAAAACCCGTTTACCCAATCTCCCCCGAGCCCTGATATGCAATTGGTTTTGGAATCCGAACTTAATTTGAGGTCTAAATCCCCAAAATTTTGAATTCTTAAGTTCTACCCATAAACCCAAATGTTTACCATGAAAACTCTAGATTTTTGGTTAAAACTCTAAATTGTTAAGGATTGAAAGGAATAAGTTAGAGATCACTTACCAATGATTTGGAGAAGTTTAGGTCTTTGGAAAATCGCCTATGGAGGTTTAGGGTTTGAGAGAATTGGAAAAGAAGTGAAAAACCCATCAAAAATCTGATATAACAGGTTTTCGCAAATGCGATAAAAATGTCGCATTTGCGACAAAGGGGCATTTCGCAATTGCGAC
Source organism: Nicotiana knightiana (assembly GCA_005239525.1). Taxonomy (NCBI): domain Eukaryota; kingdom Viridiplantae; phylum Streptophyta; class Magnoliopsida; order Solanales; family Solanaceae; genus Nicotiana; species Nicotiana knightiana. The sequence continues at coordinate 47,685 of ML412199.1, read as the reverse complement.
CCAAAATCTCGCATTTGCAAGATCTAGGGCTGGCCCAGGACTTCGTAAATGCGAAGCCTGATCTCGCAAATGCGAGATCAGAGGCCTGCAACACCAAATTTCAGTTATGATGAAATTTTCTAAGTTTAGACACTCCGTAGCCTACCCGAAACACACCCGAGCCCTCGGGACTCCAAACCAAACATGCATGCAAGTCTAGAAATATCATACGGACTTGCTCGTGTGATCAAATCATTAAAATAACATCAAAAACCACAAATTTAACCTCAAAACTCAAGATTTGCTCAAGAACACTCAAATTCCTAACCTTTCATCCGGATGTCTGAATCACGTCAAACCAACTCCGATTCTCATAAAATTTCACAGATAGGACTTAAATATCATAAAAACTTGTTCCGGAATCCGGAACCAAAATACGGGCCCGATATCATCAATTTCACATATTATTTCCTTTCTTTATTTCTTGAATTAACCAGCAGAATAATTTTCTTCAAAAATTGTTTTCTATGATTAGGGACCTCGGAATTAAATTTCGAGCATACTCCCAAGTCCCATATTTTACTGCGGACCTCCCGGGATCGTCGGAACACAAATCCGAGTCCGTTTACTCAAAATGTTGACCAAAGTCAACTAAAGCCAAATAACTCTAAAAAAAATTATTTCTCATATTTTGACATAAAAGCTTTTCGGTTTCACGAACGGACTGCGCACGTAAATCAAGGTGATTAAAATTAGTCTTTTTAAGGCTAATGAGCCTGGAATGGAGTCTTAATTTATAAGATAACCCTTTGGGTCATGACAATCTCCACATCTAAAACAAACGTTCGTCCTCGAACAGACATAGAAAATTACCTGAACTAGCAAACAAGTGGGGATATCTACTCTGCATGTGCGACTCGGACTCCCAAGTAGTTTCCTCGACGGGCTGATCTTTCCACTACGCTCGAACTGAGGGGTAACTCTTTGATCTCTACTGACAAACATGTCGGTCTAGAATGGTTATCGGCTCCTCCTCATAAGTCAAATCTTTGCCCAATTGGACAGAGCTGAAATCTAACACGTAGGACGGGTCACCATGATATTTCCGGAGCATAGACACATGGAATACCGGATGAACTAAGGATAACCCTAGAGGCAACGCACGTCTATAAGCTACCTCCCCCACTCTATCAAGAATCTCAAATGGCCCGATGTACCTAGGGCTCAACTTACCCTTCTTCCCAAATCTCATAACACCCTCCATGGGTGATACCCGCAGTAGTACTCTCTCTCCAACCATGAATGCCACATCCCGGACCTTACGGTCGGCATAACTCTTTTGCCTAGATGAGCTGCACGAAGTCGTTCCTGTATAACCTTGACCTTATCTAAGGCCTCTTGAACTAAGTCTATACCCAATAATTGACCCTCTCCCAGCTCAAACCACCCAACTGGCGATCTATGTTGTGCCAGAGAATTTTGGCACATTTAATACCAATTGCTTAGATTTTAGCTCGTTTTAAATGCAATTGTCTTTTATACTTATGTAATTTTGATGTTTTGCAGTGCATGAAGCTTGAGGACCCAAAAACATGGAAACGGAATCAAAAGCCGAAGAAAGACAAGAATGGGCAAAATGCGACCGCATAGTTGAAAATGCGGACTGCAAATCCAACATGCGGACCGCATAATGCCTAGGTGAACCGTAGAGTCCAACAGTCAGTGTGATCAAATACAAGTGAAGAAATGCGGTCCATTATGCGAAGGTCGTAACAGGCTTGCGGACCGCATAATGGATCGCAAACCTCCTATAAGAGTGGTTGAAAGCCTAAATGCGATGACATTATACGACCGCATATCAACAATGCGGACCGCATAACTGGAATGTGGTGACTTCCTGGAACTAGGGTTTTGAAGATGCGGTGAGATTGAAGAGAATGCGAACAGCATATCTATCGACAGAAATTCGATCGTATATTTGACCTGGAAGGGCATTTTTGTCCGAAATTGGCCCCGAGTTTTATCTCACATTAAATTGATTTATTGGGAATTTGTAGGGGCATCTTGTTCGGAAAAAGAGCTACAATCCAAACTTTGAATAGTCCCATCTTTTGGAAGTTTTCAAGTGAAGAATCTTACACTTTTGTAAGAATTTATGACATTTAATATTCCTTTGATTTTGTATTTTAGCATGTGTAGCTACTTTTAAATACTAAGGTTGTGGACCCTAAATGGGTGTAATATCAATGGGTGTTTAACATTGAATATATGTATAATGGTTGTTTGATATTTATTTACTTCTCATTCTTTATTTATTGTTAGTGGTTGCAAACATTAGCAAGCACCATTATATTCTTTATCTACTTGAAAAAGTTTAGGGTTTGGTAGGAGTAAATATCAAAGACTCAAGGTTTTAAACCTTGTTTAATGGAATCGCTTAGGAATAAGTGTATTTTATTTGGTATGAATTGATTACTCTTAATTGCAACTCTTTTATATTTGGAAAAATCATAAAGAGAAATACTACCCAACTATTGAAAAATATTGGGTAGTTATTTAGAAATCATTTGCATATCAAAAGGATCTTCCATTAGAAATATATCATATTAACACCGGTAGCATTACATTTAATTGAAGGGGACACAACTTTGGTTTAGATAATCAAATTAATTACAACCTTATTTAATCATCCTTGTTATTAAATTACAATTCAATCTACTACAATACTTTTGTTACTCTAACGGAATAGAAATACGAGTTAAGTCAAAATTCACACTACTCAAGTAAACTTTTCACGCCTATTCCCTGTGGGATTCGACCACAACCTCGTTGGGTTACTATATTTAATATCGATCACTTTACATTATTTTAAGGTATAATTTGAGCGTATCAAATTTTGGCGCCGTTTCCGGGGAATACGGTTTTGAAATTACTAATTAGTGTGCACTTTACTTTACATCTTTTCTATTCCATCATATTTTGCTTGCTTTGCTTGGTGTGATAGGTGAGAATGGCCGAGTATGAGGAAGATGAGCATCCTTTTGCGGACATTGAGTAATATCTTGATGATACCAATGATATCCTTCCTCCACGGGTGGAGGCTACTACATTCAAAGTAGAACATGGGTTAATCCTAATGCTTAAAGCAGAAGGATTATTCAGAAACTCTACCGATGATGATCCAACGCAACACCATAGGAACTTCTTGGGTATATGCGCAACACCATAGGAACTTCTTGGGTGTATGCGCCATGCATAAGCAGAACAATGTAACAGATGACGCCTTGACATTTTGAGTATTCAAATACTCATTGACTAGAGAAGCGAGAAAGTGGATTCAAAATCTACCTCCTCAATCCATCACTTCTTGGCCTGAGCTTGTCCGTGCCTTCTTGTCCAAGTGGTTCCCTCAGAGCAAGAAGTTTGAGCTTAGAGATAAAATCTTCTTCTTCAAACAAATACCAGGAGAACACTTACATGAAGCGTGGGACCGATTCAAGTTGTACTTAGTGAGGTCACCGAACCATGGTTTTCTGGATGGAATTCTGATGGAGAAGTTCTACATAGGTTTGGATCCATTGTCTCAGTCCATAGTAAAAAATACAGCAGACGGATCTTTCATTCACCCGGATTACACAAATTCTGGATAAAATAGCCAAACACAATCAAGCATGGCATTCCGAAGATGCTAGTGGTGGAATTTCTTATGGTACTCCTTCTCTTACCAATATGATCAAAGAAAATCAAGAGATAGACCAATTGATTGCCGGTCTTTCCACCAACATTGATGTGTTGACAAAGATGTTCACGGAGAGCCAAACAAAGAAGGTAAATGTTTCGGAAGACATGCATCCGATGGGAAATCAAGAGTTTGAAGAAGCCAACTATGTTCATAATTCTCAAGGAGGATATCGCCAACAAAATCAATGGAGGCCAAACCCGCAAGGGCTAGGCCAACAAAATTGGTGCAATGAACAAGGTGGTTCGAGTCAAGGTAATTGGAACAACAACAATAGAAATTATTCCAACCGGAGCTCCAACCCCTATGTTCCAACGAAGGGGCAGTATTACAAGGAGGGTCCTTCAAATGAATCCAAGTTAGAAGGGACGATTGAAAAGATCTTACAAAATCAAGAGAGAGGTGATGCTACAATGAAGAACATGTCTGAAATCATGGGGTCACATACCGCCTCTATACAAAAGCTTGAGATGCAAATGCGAGACTTGTCAAGATAACAAAACCCTAAGCTAAAAGGTACTCTTCCAAGTGATAAGATCGTCAACCCAAAGGGGAATTAGGCGGTTCATCTTCTTATTGCATGGCTATTACAACTAGAAGCGGTAAGGTCCTTCAAGGTGAGAGTGAACAAGTAGTTGAGTTAGATGATCTTGAGCAACAAGTTGAGGCACAAGTCGAAGTGCCGGTTGTTGTTGAAAGTGAGAAGCCTTTCCAAGAGGTGAAAATCCAAAAATGAAAGCATGAGGAGGTTAAGGAAAAGGTGAAGGAGAACCCAAAAGCTCCTCCACCGATTCCTCGACCTACTCCTCCATTCCCTCAAAGGCTTGCAAAGAGGGTAGATGATGGCAAGTTCGAGAAGTTCTATGATATTTTGAAGCAATTGTCAGTAAACATCCCTTTATTGGAGGCTTTCCAAGAGATGCCGAGATTTGCCAAATACTTAAAGGACTTGATGACCAAGAAGAGATCCACCAAGAATGAAGTGGTGAACATGACTCACCGGGTTAGTGCTATTATTTCCACAACCACCGTTGAGAAGAAGGAAGACCCGGGAGCATTCACCATTCCATGTACTATCGGGTTGAGAGATTTTGCAAGGGCACTTTGTGATAATGGATAAATTTGATGCCTCTTGCTATTTACAAGCAAGCGGGATTGGGTTTTCCAAGACCCACAAGTATGAGATTGCAAATGGCCGACCGTTCAATCAAGAGACCCGTGGGTATTGTTGATGATGTCTTAGTAAAAGTGGGGAAGTTCCTCCTCCCGGCCGACTTTGTTATCCTTGATTGTGCGGTTGACAAGGAAATTCCTGTCGTATTGGGAAGACCATTCCTTGCCACGGGAATAGACTTGATGGACTCAGAACGAAATGAAATCAAATTCCGAGTGAATGATGAGTAAGTCACTTTCCAGGATAGTAAGGATTTGAAGTTGCCGAACGCATATGACGGGATCTCGGTAATAGATGTTGTTGATGAGGTTGAGGATGCTAGTGACATGATGATGGAGGAAGAGTGCCTTGGTGAGGCCTTGGCGGCAATCTTGGTAAATTTTGATGGAGAGGACATGGAGGGGTATGTAGAAGCCGTGAATGCATTGGAAGGACGCGGGTCCTACTCTTATGCACCGAAGAAGCTCTCTCTTGACTTAGAGAAGAGAGCCACTCCTCCCGCAAAGACTTCCATCCTGGAGCCACCACAACTTGAGCTCAACCCACTTCCATCACATTTGAGGTACAAATTCCTTGGCTCTAATGATACTTTACCCGTAATCGTTTCCTCTTTATTAGATGATGTGCAGGTAGGAAAATTGTTGAATGTCTTGCGGGAACACCGACAAGCAATTGGATGGAAAATAGCGGACATCCGAGGGATTCCCGCCGGAATTTATAGCATAAAATCCAATTGGAAGATGGGAGAAAGCGGAGTGTTGAACACCAAAGGAGGTTGAATCCATCGATGCAAGAGGTGGTCAAGAAAGAGATAATCAATTGGTTAGATGATGGGGTTGTCTACCCCATTCCAGATAGTCCATGGGTGAGTCCGGTGCAATGCGTACCAAAGAAGGGAGGTATGACAGTAATTCACAACGACAAGAATGAGATTATCCCTACACGGACGGTCATCGGGTGGGAGTATGCATGGACTATCGAAAGCTCAACAGTGCCATGTGCAAAGATCATTTCCCTATGCCTTTTATTGATCAAATGCTTGATCGGCTAGCAGGAAGATCATTCTATTGCTTCCTCGATGGGTATTCCGGCTATAACCAAATCAGTATAGCATTGGAGGACCAAGAAAAGAAAACATTCACTTGCCATATGGAAACTTCGCCTTTAGCCGGATGCCGTTTGGTTTATGCAACGCTCCGGCTACCTTTCAAAGATGCATGATGTCGATCTTCTCAGACATGGTGGAGGATTTCCTAGAGGTTTTCATGGATGAATTTTTGGTGATAGGTGATTCTTTTGAGCATTGTCTTGACAATCTTAGACAAGTGCTCAAGCGATGTGAGGAGACCAACCTTGTACTTAACTGGGAGAAATGTCACTTCATGGTGGACGAAGGCATTGTCTTGGGGCACAAGATTTCAAAACATGGCATAGAGGTTGATCGAGCAAAAGTTGAAATCATCTCCAAACTTCCTCCACCAACATCAGTAAAAGGTGTCCGAAGCTTTTTAGGGAAATACCGGATTTTATCGGCGTTTTATCAAGGACTTCTCCAAAACTGCAAATCCTATGTGCAAGCTCCTTGAAAAAGATGTCAAGTTTGTGTTTGATGAAAAGTTCCTTAAGGCATTCGAGGAGCTAAAAGAGAAGCTCACCACGGCACCCATTATTGTCATACCGGATTGGTCTCTTCCATTCGAACTCATGTGTGACGCCAGTGGTGTAGCTATTAGAGAAGTTCTGGGTCAACGGCGTAACAAGGTTCTTCATCCCATTTATTATGCAATCAAGACACTCAACGGGGCACAAGTGAACTATACTATGACAGAGCAAGAGCTTCTTGCCATTGTATATGCTTTTGAAAAGTTTTGAGCTTATTTTTTGGGGTCTAGGGTGGTGGTGTACACCGACCATGCCGCTCTTCGCTATCTCATGGAAAAGAAAGATGCCAAACCCAGGTTAATCTGGTGGGTCCTCCTATTGCAAGAATTTGACTTTGAAGTCAAGGATCGTAAAGGCACAGAAAACCAAGTAGCAGATCATCTCTCTAGGCTTGAAGAAGACGGGCGACCGAAGGAAAATCTTGACATCAATGATGCTTTCCCTGATGAGCATATTTTGGTGTTGTTTTCTTCATCTACTCATTGGTACGCCGATATTGATAACTACTTGGTTAGTGACCTCATTCCGGATGGACTGGAAGCTTACCAAAAGAAGAAGTTTTTGAGAGAGTGCCGGTAATATTATTAGGAAGAACCATTCTTATTCCGTATTTGTGCTGATAACATCATTAGGAGGTGCATTCCAGAAGAAGATATGATTCCAATTCTAAAGGCATGCCATGACTCACCGGTTGGGGGTCATCATGGGGGTAATCGAACGGCAGCAAAGGTACTTGAATGTGGCTATTATTCGTCATCGGTTTATAAAGTTGTAAATCAAATGGTCAAGGATTATGACCAATGTCAGAGGCAGGGATCAATCTCTAAGAGGCATGAAATGCCAATGCACTTTGTGATGGAGGTCGAGATCTTTGATGTGTGGGGAATTGATTTTATGGGCCCCTTTGTAAGCTCATATGGTATGAAATACATCTTGGTGGCTTTGGACTATGTGTCCAAGTGGTTTGAAGCAATTTCCCTACCAAACAATGAGGCAAGGTGTGTAACCGCATTCTTAAATAAAAATATATTCACGTAGTTTGGCACTCCTAGAGCCATTCCTAGTGATGGTGGGTCTCACTTCTGTAACAAGGCTTTCACGGGGCTACTAGAGAAATATGGCGTCAAGCATAAGGTGGCCGAACCTTATCATCCCCAATAAAGTGGCCAAGTTGAAGTTTCCAACCGGGAGATAAAGAATATTCTAGCAAAGACTGTTAATGCCAACAGGACCGACTGGTCAAAGAAGCTAGATGATGCATTGTGGGCATACCGCACGGCGTACAAAACCCCTATTGGCACTTCACCTTACCGGTTAGTCTTCGGAAAGGCTTGTCATCTACCCGTAGAATTTGAGCACAAAGCCATGTGGGCTTTAAAAAGGTTGAACTTAGATGGGCTGAAGCTGTAAATTTGAGGTTAACACAATGCAATGAAATGGAGGAATTCAGTTTCCATGCATATGAAAGTGCAGTTGTGTACAAGGAAAGGATGAAGTTCGTCCATAACAAAAAGATCTTGAAAAGGGAGTTCAAGTCGGGTGAATTGGTTTTGATTTTCAACTCAAGGCTCAAATTATTTTCGGGCAAGCTAAAATCAAAGTGGTCCAGCCCATTCAAGGTGGTAGATGTATCCCCTTTTGGAGCTGTGGAATTAGAATCTGAGGATGGGCTCCGAACCTTTAAAGTAAATGGCCAGTGAGTCAAGAACTACTTGGGCATAGATGGAGAAAAATACTTGGTAGAACAGTTGGATCTCAAAGAAGGGCCATGCCCGACCAATGAGTAAGCCCGAAGAGGGGCCAACTTCGTCGTGCAGCGACGTTAAATCAAGCGCTTCATGGGAGGCAACCCATGTGTGGTAACATTTTTTATTTATTAGTTTACCCTTTAAATTTTAATTTTTTTTTAGACGAATTAAGTTGAGCAATTTAAAGTGTGTCTTAGAGTGCAGGTGATTCAAAAAGGTCATAAAATAGGGTAAAATTGCGAGTAAAAGGAAAAAGAGTCACCATGGGAAGTTTGCTACACATATGCGGACCGCATAGTGGTCGCAAACCTGTGCAGTATGTTTAGAAAAAGTTGATGGTAGAAATGCGGTAAGATTGTGCACTTTGCGGTCCACATATTAGTTATGGGATCGCATAAGTGCACCGCATTGAGAAAGTCGAACCACCTGAGTTGATATCACTGCATAACACTTATGCGGTCGCATAATGTGTATGCGGTGAACTTACCCATCGCATTCTCGCAGGTAAGTATATCCCTACCCCCTTCGCACAATTCCATCATACGCACACTTGCACAAAACAAAAATAAAACAAAACAAAAAAGAAGAAGGGAAATCGGCTAGTTTGAACGTGAAAGAGTGAACAAAGATCACATTGCTTGAATTCATATCCTTGCTTGTGTCTCATTCGTCTAGAATCTGGTATGCTCTCCTTCCTGACCTCATTTCTTTTAATTTCAGTTTTAAATTTTTGTCTGTTGTTCATGTGATTTAGTCTTTGGTTCTCTCTTTGATTTTGTGTCGTTCTTTTAAATCATTATGAGAGTTCTTGCATAATTGAGTAGGTTGAGATTGCTGGGTAGTGAATCTAGGAACCACCATTGTAGGGTTAGAAACAAACCATGGGGACGATGACGTTCTGCGGCCCGCAAAGTTGAAGTGCGGTCTGCATTCGTGCCGTAGAGAAAATTCTAGGTGGCCTGAGGAAGATGATCAAATGTAACGGCTTTGCAATAGCATAAGCGATATGCGGACCACAAATCCACCGCATACCCAGACAGTCACTACCCAGTCTTGGCAGGTTGTTTGCGGTAGTTTTGCGATCGCATATCCAACTATGCGGTGGATTTTGCGATCGCATTGTGTGAGTGCGTTTTCTTGTGCTCAGTTTTGCGATGGATATGCGATCGCATAACTCATCGCATAATTGTTTCATCTCTTGCAGATTGATATTTGCGACAGGTTTGCGGTCCGCATAGTGGTTATGCGACCGCATACCCTGTCGCATTTTTTATTATTCTTTGTATCATTTTTCTTTCATGTCTGCTATGTCGCTCACACTTCGTCTCTTTAAAGATATGGCTCCGAAGATATCTATTGCTGGAAAAAAGAGGACCTCATCTAGCCATCTAGCACAACAAGTCGAACGTTCACGGCAAGAACCATCCCGACCTATTGCTCAACATCCCTCCCAGTATGATGAGGAGGAGACCTTGCCCTTAGTCGACCTACACGCTCAGGCAAGAAGAAAGAGGGGAGATGATTTCCAAATCCGGTTTGAGGTCACAAGATCTAGGAGTCTGTATAAAGAAGGGCTCACAAAACGAAAAATCCTCGAAGAGACACAGTTGAGTCTGAACGGACTACAGGAGCAGTACCCTCACATACTGGAGAATATCAAGGATAGAAACTAGGATTGCTTCACTAACATGCCTGATGATTTCAATGAAACAGTAGTGCGAGAGTTCTATTCATCCTACGGGGCCTCCAGAACAGCACATCACAAGCGCAACAACGTCTTCTGTGAGTCGATCATTGTTCGAGGGAAGTCGGTGCTTTGCGACAAGGACACAATAAATGACTTATACTTTAAAAGTTGGAGTCCGGGCACAACTGAGTATGAGGCAAAATGGGCCAACAGAGATGGTGAGCGAGCCTAGATTGACTCAGTGATTGCAAGGGGGACCCCTGCTTTGATTGACCCTCTGCACAAAATATTCAAGGAAGATATTACACGAGAGGGTAGATTCTGGCTCAGATTTGTCACCGCTCTCTTGATACCATCCCGGAATGAGACTGACATAAGCATTGAGAAAGCTCTTCTCATTGCATGCATTATGACTAGGATCAAGATTGATGTCGGCGACATTATCTTCTGAGAGTTAGGGGTCTAAGCCAACCATACTGCCACATCACTGCCCTTTCCATGCTTGATCACCGCCCTCTGTAAGGCGGTGGAAGTTCCTTCACTACCACACCATGACAAGATGGGCAAAGCGCTGAAGGATATTGATATCACGCGCATCAGTGACGCGGTGCCACATGTAGTCACTGCTCTTCTAGAGATTCAAATCCAGATTCCTACTGTTGCAGACACTTCATACTCCCAGCCACCCACTTCTCCTCCGGCCACAGTGGCATCCACTGCCACCCCAGATTCCACCTCTCAGGCCACTATTGCTCAGCCTTCTGCTACCTTACAGCTCTTTCGAGGCTAGGTATTTTAGCTCAGCATGCCAATGCAAAGGTAGACCGACTTCTGAAGGACCTCCCCACTCTGATGAGGCAGGCTCTTACTCCTATCCAGTCCTCAGTGACAGCACTCCAGCAGCATCATGCCTCCTATGAAGATCGCCTCCAGCGGATTGAGGTTTCACTTGAGAGGGTATAGCGGGGTGAGGTTGGAGAACTACCCAAGCTCCGTGATGAGGTTGACACACTGAAGACCGAGCTCCACAAAATAAAAAATCTGGAGTTCGATCTATCCTCCTTCATGCCCAAGGAAGCAGAGCAGGGAGCGGGTACGGCTGTGGCAGGGTTCGACCTTGACTTCTCCACACTGATGACAGCACCTGAGCCACAGACTGTCGGGGCTTCTGAGCACATTGACATCCCTTCTGGGGATGATTCTGGACACGCTGCGGAGTCCGAGGCTGGGGAGACAGACGAGGAGGAGACAGACGTGGAGTCATGGTCCGATGAGGATGAGGGTCCTCGGGAGAAAGGCAAGCAGGTTGCCATCCCTACAGCTGCAGAAAATGAGGAAGAAGCAGCTATTCAGACAGTGATTGAGCACTCGCTAGCAGACATGGTCACCAGATCCACATCATCGACCATTCCTCGATCAGCAGGCGAGGCAAGCAGCTCCCAGGCCCCAATCCCATCATCAGGGCAGGTGGAGGTCACACCTTCACCCGTGGAGGTCACTCCTCAGGCTGCGACCTCATCAGTCCCAGCCCCAGAATCAGAGGGTGACCACACCATCATTCAGCAGGCTACAGACTCCCATAGCGCTTAGTGCGCCCCAGGGAGCCCCTAATACTCTATTTTTCATTTCTTATGCATTGGGGACAATGCATGCTTTTCAGTTGGGGTGGGGTAGCCTTGTATATCTTGTATATATTTTTGTAATCTTGTTACAGTTTTTAGTGATATTGGTGTATATAAGCAAATTTCTCTTCAACTCATGTATATAATTGTGTTATCTTTGTACATATAAAAAAACCAAAAACATCTAGATAGTTGTATGCATGTACATCTTTAGTAATTAACAATGAATTCCCCTTGGTTTTTCTTTGCCGGGTTCTTTTCCAAGGGTGTAATAGTAGAACCATGGCAGTAGAATGACACATTTTGACCGGTTTGGTGTGAGTGTCTAGTTTCAAGCATGTATGGCTATAAATAACCTATACCCTTCCCTTGTTAAAAAAACAAAAACAAATATTGTTGATCATCTAGGTGAACTTGAGGCTTGCTCTGTGACTCTATGATTACTTAGAATGTTCCGAGTTTCCAAGTGTAAAACTATGTTGAGCCAAACAGTTCATGTGCCATGTGTGTTAGTTTTGTGTAAATAATTCTTGTGTTTACTTCTGTCATCTAAAACTTGCCTGGTTGGTCTTTCGATGCTCATGATAAGTACATTTAGTTGGAGAAATGACCTTAGGCAGTCTTTGTATTATTTGAAAACCCAGTTAGCCTTTCAAGCTACCCATTGTATAGACATTATCACTAGTTACCCCATTTGAGCCTTTAACCTTTTCTTTGGTCACCTCATTACAAACCTTGCCCATTTTGTAAAATAATTCTTTCTTTTGAACTCGTCCCTCCTTGAACATTGAGAATTAGGCTAAAAGCCTAAGTTGTGGGTGTGGTGTCAAGTTGGAAATTGGTAAGGTTGTACAGTGAGTGTAAGAACCTATACCTCAAAGTGTTCACATGAAATTATTCAAGCTCCAAAAGAAAAAAAAATGAGAAGAAAAAGAAATATTTGTATATATATCGAAATATGGAGCCTTGAAGAAAACTAGAGAGGTATTTAAGGTGGTTCGATGTTTGTAACTAAGAGCCAATGAGGACTGTGTGGTTTGAAAAGAAACAAAGGACAACAAGAAAGAAAAATGTGAGTAGTGTTCAAGGAGGGTGTAGTCACTTGTACCCAAATGTTTATCCAACCCTTCCATAAGCCTACATTACAAGCTTAAAAAGTCCTTATGGGATCTCCAACAGAATGTTCTTGAATAGGCGACGAATTAAAATAAGGGCAAGCTTATGGTATGATGTGTTGTAACACTTGAAACTCTTTGTGAGAGTGAGTGTCTTTGTGAATATGTCCCTTTTTGTTGTCATTGTAAATATTGTGAGTTTGGGACTTTCTTTCTGGTGAGGGCATATGAACTGTGAGGTCTAACAGAAGTTGAGTTCTTGAAGTCGAATGCAAAGGCACTCAGCTGGGAGTAATATTTTGTCAAATTAGTCGAGGCTCAACATTCACAAGTTGATCAATTTCTTTGTAAATAGCAATGATTGTTCATGAAGGGTAAATAAACGAAATTGCATGCTTGTAATATTGACGATTAACACTGTCCACGGTCACTATTGTTTCATGTCGTTTAGTTTGAGTCTAGAATAGGATAGGGTTGTTTTAGTTGGTTGAGGACAAGCACGAGTTTAAGTTAGGGGTGTTGATGTGCCGGATAATTTCGGCACATTTAATACCAATTGCTTAGATTTTAGCTCGTTTCAAATGCAATTGTCTTTTATACTTATGTAATTTTGATGTTTTGCATTACATGAAGCTTGAGGACCCNCTGTGTGGTTTGAAAAGAAACAAAGGACAACAAGAAAGAAAAATGTGAGTAGTGTTCAAGGAGGGTGTAGTCACTTGTACCCAAATGTTTATCCAACCCTTCCATAAGCCTACATTACAAGCTTAAAAAGTCCTTATGGGATCTCCAACAGAATATTCTTAAATAGGCGACGAATTAAAATAAGGGCAAGCTTATGGTATGATGTGTTGTAACACTTGAAACTCTTTGTGAGAGTGAGTGTTTTGTAAATATGTCCCTTTTGTTGTCATTGTAAATATTGTGAGTTTGGGACTTTCTTTCTGGTGAGGCCATTTGAACTGTGAGGTCTAACAGAAGTCGAGCTCTTGAAGTCGAATGCAAAGGTACTCAGCTGAGAGTAACGTTTTGCCAAATTGGTCGAGGCTCGAAGTTCACAAGTTGATCAGTTTCTTTGTAAATAGCATGATTGTTCATGAAGGGTAAATAAACGAAATTGCATGCTTGTAATATTGACGATTAACACTGTCCACGGTCACTATTGTTTCATGTCGTTTAGTTTGAGTCTAGAATAGGATAGGGTTGTTTTAGTTGGTTGAGGACAAGCACGAGTTTAAGTTAGGGGTGTTGATGTGCCGGATAATTTCGGCACATTTAATACCAATTGCTTAGATTTTAGCTCGTTTCAAATGCAATTGTCTTTTATACTTATGTAATTTTGATGTTTTGCATTACATGAAGCTTGAGGACCCAAAAACATGGAAATGGAATCAAAAAGCCGAAGAAAGACAAGAATGGGAAAAATGCGACCGCATAGCTGAAAATGCGGACCGCAAATCCAACATGCGGACCGCATAATACCCAAGTGAACCGCAGAGTCCAACAGTCAGTGTGGTCAAATCCAAGTGAAGAAATGCGGTCCATTATGCGACCGCATAACAAGTTTGTGGGACGAATAATGGATCGCAACCCTCCTATAAGAGTGGCTAAAAGCATAAATGCGATGACACTATGCGGCCGCATATCAACAATGCGGACCGCATAACTGGAATGTGGTGACTTCCTGGAACTATGGTTTTGAAGATGCGGTGAGATTGAAGAGAATGTGGACCGCATATCTGTTATGCGACAGAATGCGGCCGCATATTTGACCTAGAAGGGCATTTTTGTCCGAAATTGGCCCCGAGTTTTAGTCCACTATAAATAGATTTATTGGGGTTTTGTGGGGGTATCTTGTCTGGAAAAAGAGCTACAATCCAAACTTTGAATAGTCCCATCTTTTGGAAGTTTTCAAGTGAAGAACCTTGCAATTTTGTAAGCATTTATGACATTTAATATTCCTTTGCTTTTGCATTTTAGCATGTGTGGCTAGTTTTAAATACTAAGGTTGTGGACCCTAAATGGGTATAATGTCAATGGGTGTTTAACATTGAATATATGTATAATGGCTGGTTGATATTTATTTACTTCTCATTCTTCATATATTGTTAGTGGTTGCAAACATTAGCAAGCGCCATTATATTCTTTCTCTACTTGGAAAAGTGAATTCGGGTTTGGTAGGAGTAAATATCAAAGACTCAAGGTTTTAAACCTTGTTTAATGGAATCGCTTAGGAATAAGTGTATTTTATTTGGCATGAATTGATTACTCTTAATTGAAACTCTTTTATATTTGGAAAAATCATAAAGAGAAATACTACCCAACTATTGAAAAATATTAGGTAGTCATTTAGAAATCATTTTCATATCAAAAGGACCTTCCATTAGAAATATATCATATTAACACTGGTAGCATTACATTTCATTGAAGGGGACACAACCTTGGTTTAGATAATCAAATTAATTACAACCTTATTTAATCATCATTGTTATTAAATTACAATTCAATCTACTACAATACTTTTGTTACTCTAACGGAATAGAAATACGAGTTAAGTTAAGATTCACACTACTCAAGTAAACTTTTCATGCCTATTCCCTGTGAGATTCGACCCTAACCTCGTTGGGTTACTATATTTGACATTGATCGCTTTACACTATTTTAAGGTGTAATTTGAGCATATCAATCTACACCATCTACCATATAATGCCTCATAAGGAGCCATCTGGATGCTCGACTGATAACTATTATTGTAGGCAAACTCAGCTAACGGCAAGAATTGATCCCAGGAACCCCCAAAATCAATAACACAAGTGCGGAGAATATCTTCCTAGATCTAAATAGTACGCTCGGACTGCTCGTCCATCTGAGGATGAAATGTTGTGCTCAACTCAACTCGGGTACCCAACTCTCACTGAACTTCCCTCCAAAAGTGCGAGGTAAATTGCGTACCTCGATCAAAAATAAAAGACACGGGCACACCATGAAGGCGAATAATCTCTCGAACATATATCTCTGCCAACCGCTCCAAAGTGTAAGTACTTGCCACTGGAATGAAATGTGGTGATTTAGTCAACCTATCCATAATAACCCAAATGGCATCGAACTTTCTCTGAGTCCATGGGAGTCCAACAACGAAGTCCATAGTGATACGCTCCCACTTCCACTCAAGAATCCCTATCTGTTGAAGTAAACCACCGGATCTCTGATGCTCGTATTTCACCTATTGGCAATTCAAACAACGAGAAACATAAGCAACAATATCCTTTTTCATCCTTCGCTACCAGTAGTGCTGCCGCAGGTCCTGGTACATCTTGGCAGCACTCGGGTGAATAGAATACTTAGAACTGTGAGCTTCTTCAAGAATCAACTCACGAAGTCCATCAACATTTGGCACACATATACGACCCTGCATCCTCAAAACACCATCATCTCCAACTGTAAACTTTTTGGCACCACCGTGCCAAACTGTGTCCCTAAGGACCATCAAGTGCGGGTCATCATCCTGCTGATCTATGATACGCTCGAATAAGGAATACCGAGCAATTATACAAGCTAGAACATGGCTGGGAGAAATATCCAACCTCATGAATTGATGGCCAAAGTCTGAATATTTGAAGCTAACGGTCTCTCACCAACTGGAATACATGCAAGGCTGCCCATACTTACTGCTTTCCTACTCAATGCATCGGCCACCACAATGGCCTTTCTTGGATGATACGATATAGTGACGTCATAATCTTTCAATAACTCTAACCATATTCTCTGTCTCAAATTAAGATCCTTTTGCTTGAACAAGTACTGGAGGCTACGATGATCTGTGTAAACCTCACATAGCACGCCATAAAGATAGTGCCTCCATATTTTCAATGTATGAACAATGGCTGCCAACTCTAAGTCATGGACAGGATAATTCTTCTCATGAATCTTTAACTGCCGAGACGCATATGCTATCATCCTACCCTCTTGCATCAATACCGCTCCCAACCCAACACGATAAGCATCACAATATACCGTGAAAGATCCTGAACCTGATGGTAACACCAATACCGGTGCTGAAGTCAAGGCTATCTTAAGCTTCTGGAAGTTTGCCTCACACTCATACAACACTATAAATGGGGCACCCTTCTGAGTCAATCTCGTCATCGGGGCTGCTATAGACGAGAACCCCTCCACAAAACGACAGTAGTATCTCGCCAAACCCAAGAAGCTCCTGATTTCCATAGCTGAAGTGGGTCTAGGCCAATTCTTTACTGCCTCTATCTTCTTAAAATCTACCTAAATACCCTTTGCTGATACGACGTGACCCAAGAAAGCTACCGAATCTAACCAGAATTCACACTTTGAAAATTTTGCATACAACTGATTATCCCTCAAAGTCTGGAGTGCTATACGGAGATGTTGTTCATGCTCCTCCCGAATGCGGGAGTATATAAGAATATCGTCAATGAACACAATTATGAAGGAATCTAGATAAGGCTTGATAACTCGAGTCATCAAATCCATAAAGGTTGTTGGGGCATTAGTCAAGCCAAAAGACATCACCAAAAATTCATAGTGCCCATACTATGTCTGAAAGGCTGTTTTAGTAACGTCGGACGCCCTAATCTTCAACTGATGGTAGCCCGGTCTTAGATCAATTTTCGAAAACACGCTGGCACACTTAAACTGATCAAATAAATCATCGATTCTCGGCAATGGATACTTATTTTTTATAGTAACTTTATTCAACTGCCGGTAATCTAGACACATTCTCATCGATCCATCCTTCTTCTTTACGAACAAAATCGGTGCATCCTAGGGCGAGACACTAGGCCTGACGAAACCTTTATCAAGCAGGTCTTGACTGTTCTTTCAATTCTGGTGGGGCCATCCGATATGGAGGAATAGAAATGGGCTGAGTGCCCGGAGCAACATCAATAAAAAAATTGACATCTCTGTCGGGTGGCATCCCCGGCAGGTCTGCAGGAAACACTTCGGGAAACTCCCGAACAATAAGCACTGACTCTATTGAAGAAACTTCGGCATCAGAATCACGGTTATGAGCCAAATAATCCAAACATCCTTTCTCAACCATCCTTTCTCAGAGGACTCCGCCTTGGGTCTGGCTGGAAATGCATATAATCGGGGCTGAGCCCCACCACCCTAAACTACGTCATCGGGAGGACCCCTGACAGGTGGTCCTCCACCTCTAACGGGCTGGCCGCCACCTCTAGCGAGCTGGCCTCCACCTCTATCATGAGGAACTCCACCTCTAACATTCTGACCTCTACCTCTAACTACCTGACCCCGACCCATGGTTGACTGGGAAGGTGGTGCTGCAGCTGGTGCCGGAACTATAACACGAGAATTCTGGTACTGAGGCTGATTACCCAAAATTTTGGACAAGATCTCTGAATGTGCCCATACTCACCACACTCATAGTAACCATCCTGATATTGAGGCTGACCTTGACGAACCGGCTGACCACGACAATAAATCCGAAGAGGTGTCGCTCTGATCGGGGCTGACTGGTCAGAATAAGGCAAGTGAGAGCCACGACCCCCTTAGGCACTATGGGAAGTCTGAAGTGCTGAATTAAACGGTCTGGAAGAATGTCCTTTACCCTGACTATCCCCTCCTCCAGACGAGGCACTATTGAATCTATCGTAATGGCGAGGTCTCTTGTCTGACCCCTGACTTCCCATCCCGAGAACCATCTCAACTCTCTGGCCACATTGACCGTATCCTGAAATGAAATCTCAGTCCCTGTCTCCTTAGCCATCTGCAACCTGATGGGCTGGGCAAGGCCCTCAATAAATATCATAACCCTCTCTCTCTCTCTCTGTGTGGGAAATAAAAGAATAGCATGGCGAGCCAAATCCACAAAATGATTCTCATACTGGGTAACTGGCATGCCGCCCTACTGAAGACGCTCAAACTGACGACGCTTCTTCTCTGGTAGTGATAGGCAAAAATTTCTCCAAAAAGATGTGAGAAAACTTATCCCAAGTCAGAGCAGGTGACCCAGCTGGTCTAGTCAACAAATAATCCCTCCACCATTTCTTGGCGGAACCAGTCATCTGAAACGTGGCAAAGTCGACCCTATTTGTCTCCAAAATACCCATATTACGAAGAACCTCATGACAGTTGTCCAGATATTCCTGAGGATCCTCTGAAGTAGCACCACTGAAATGAACAGGAAAAAGCTTGATGAACCTGTCCAATCTCCACAAAGCATAGGAAGTCATAGCTGCCCCCTCAGCAATCGGGGCTGCAGCAACTGTCTGAACTACCCCAATTGGGTTGGCTGCTGGGGTCTGGATCTGAGGAGTAGTCTGATCAGGAGTGTGGGTAACAGAAGTCTGGACCCCTCCTCCAGCCTGAGATACGGGTGATGCAATAGGGAGTGCGCCAGTCTGGGATACACTCTCCATAAGGCCCACTAATCGGACCAAAGCATCCTGAAGCACCGGGGTAGCAATAAACCTCTCTGGGACCTGAGCTGGTCCAGCTGGAACGGTCTCAGCTGGAGCCCCCCATCAATCTCAATCTGGGGCTCCGCAGTTGGGGATGCAGTATGAGCAGTAGGCTGAGTCCTGCCCCTGCCCCTGCCTCGGCCTCTGACGTGGCCTTCGCCTCTGCCCCTAATAGGAGTTGTTGCTGCTGGAAGACCGGATTGTTGGTCAGCGGAAGAAGAAGCAAGTTCTCTTTCCATCTGCGAGAGAATACAAGAGTTCAATCAGTATTTGAGATACCAAGAATCGCACGACAGAGTAGAAATAAAAACTGATTTTGTTCCTAACTTCATAGCCTCTGAGAGATAAGTACAGACGTCTCTGTACCGACCCCTCAGACTCTATCAAGCTTGTTCGTGAATATTGATACCTATGCAACCTAATACTCTGATACCAACTTGTCACGACCCGAATTCCCAACCCACGGGATCGTGATGGCGCCTAACACAATACTTGCTAGGCAAGTCGATGTTACAAATTTACTAACCATTTCCTTTTAAATTTCACTTACCCATAATAGAACAAGTTAAAATAAAGGCTGAATCTAATATTTTTCACTAAATAATTCCATGAATAATAATAAACGTCAATAATTTAGTCAAACCACGAACTATATATGTAACTATAAAACTACCCTAAGGTCTGGTGTCAAAATTCACGAACTACTAAGAATACTACAAATAATGGGCTGAAGGAATATATATTTGTTCTGAAAGAAATAAAACAACTTCTATATAGTAAAGAGAAGACTCCAGGAATCTGCGGACTCCAGCAGATCTACCTCGTGTCTCTGAACGAAAATGCTCAGCTTCTAAGATCTCCTAACTCTGGTCAGTATCTGGATCTACACAAAAGAGTGCAGAGTGTAGTATCAGTACAACCGAACCCATGTACTGAGTAAATGTCGAGCCTAACCTCGGCGAAGTAGTGACGAGGCTACGGTGGGGCATTACCAATTTCACCTGTGAACAATATATATATAATAAGTCCAGAAAGAAACAATAATAATAAACTCGATAACCAGTAACTTGCAATAGTAAATAAAAATAACTCGGATAACTCTTTCAGATATCAATTATAATCAACTCCTCAAAATTTTCCAAGTTTCAATTTAAACCACAGTAAAAGTCAGAGTATGAAAACCTTTTTAATAAAACCGGAGTTTTCCAAATCCTTATTTTTGAAAATCAGTAAAACATAAATATTCACCCTCATCGCTACTTGTTGCGGCGCGCAACCCACTCCCACATGTCCACCCTTATTGCTCCTCCCTATATATATATCACCCTTATTTCTCTTGTTGCGGTGTGCAACCCGATCCCATATGTCCACCCTTATCACTCCTTGTTGAGGCGTGCAACCCGCTCCCACCAAACATATCATATCAGTTTATTTATAAATACTTTCACAACTCAGGCCAAGCCTTTCACAACATTTTTGTATCACAATTGTAAAGAGAAACTGTAAAACTCATAAACTTCATCAATTATCATTTCATAACGAAACCAACCGGAAATTTTATTCATATCGTAACACTGACATCCAGCTCAATCCTTATGTAACATAACAAAACCAAGAGAATAGCTAACACTTCCAAAATACTTGAAACAATACTTAACAATAAGTTAACGAATCCAAATAGACATATAAACATCAATGATCATGAAACAATTAAGCCCGGAAGTAAACAATTGGAAAACGGGGAAGGGACCATGTTCAAAAATAATTTAGTGGTGCATAGATACTCGTCACCTCACCTATATACCACACACATACAAATTCACATAGTATTTAAGTAGAGATTCCTATTCCCTCAAGTCAAGGTTAAACCAAGCACTTACCTCGATCTCACAAGCAATCACTGCTCTAGTACGGCCTTTCCTTTAGAATTTGCCTCTAACCCGCTCGAATCTAATCATAATTGGTTCAATATCATAAATTATTTCTTAAAGGAATCAATTTTAATGAAAAACTATGGTTTTCCTATGTTTTCTTATCAAAATACAAAAATCGACCCCGGACCCGCTTGGTCTAAACTCGAGGTTCGAACCAAAACCCGTTTACCCAATCTCCCCGGAGCCCAGATATGAAATTGGTTTTGAAATCCGACCTCAATTTGAGGTCTAAATCCTCAAATTTTGAAATTCCTAAGTTCTACCCAAAAACCTAAATTTTTACCATGAAAACTCCAGATTTTTGGTTGAAATCTTGTTAAAAGTTGTTAAGGAATTAGTTAGAGATCACTTACTAATGATTTGGAGAAGTTTGGGTCTTTGAAAAATTGCCTATCGAGGTTTAGGGTTTGAGAGAACTGGAAAAGAAGTGAAAACCCCGTCAAAAATCTGATATAACAGGTTGCGAGTCTCGCATTTGCGAACTGCAGTTCGTATTTGCGAACCCTGGGATTTCTGGGGGTTTTTTTGCAAATGCGATAAAAATGCCGCATTTGCGACAAAAGGGCATTTCGCAATTACGACCCAAAATCTCGCTTTTGCGACATCTGTGGCTGGCCCAGGACTTCACAAATGCGAAGCCTGATCTCGCATTTGCCTACAACATCAGATTTCAGCTGTGATAAAATTTTCTAAGTTTAGGCACTCCGTAGCCTACCCGATACTCACCCGAGCCCTCGGGGCTCCAAACCAAACATGCATGCTGTGAACACTCATTTTTGCCCCGCATGGAAATTACTCCTAAAATTATCCAAAAAATTTTTTTTGTGAATTTTAGGAGTTTTTCTTTATTTAGTTGCATTTCATGCATGTTTAATATTTTAAAATCATAGAAAAAATCATTAAAAAAAAGTTGTCACATTTTCATTTCGTGCCATTTTAGGTTTAAACTGCATTTTTAGGATTTAGTTACATTATTAAATGCATCTTCTAAAAAATCAGAATTGCATTCGTAGGTTAATTAATTAATTAGTTGCACTAGTCGATCACTAGATAAAATAAATACATAGGCTAGCCAAGAAATCGATTTAAATTAAATTAGAGTCTAAAGTGGCTAATTCTACAAAAGCATAAAAAGAAGAGAAGGTTGTTAAGGCTAAATTCGCACTGGGCCAATTTTCATGGCCCAACCCTCAAATCCACTCAAAAGCTGCCTGCCTACCCAACCTGACTGGCCCAACCTCCCTCTCACTATAACCCTAAAGATGAGACCTAAATTAAAAAGAGGGACCCCTATCAGACAAGAGCGTGTTGGAGCCCCTCCCAAGCGCCTGCCTTCTTCACCTCCCCTGTCGTCTTCATCCTCCTAACCAGAAGACCTAACGAGTTCACCCTTCTCTTCATGCCCCCTCACCTAGCTATCTTCTCCATCTCTCACTTTCGCTTCTGTTGTGGTGAGCCAAGGCGGAATCCGGCCAACCACGGACCCTCCTCGCCGTCGCGTTGAACCTCGTGGGAAATCAGCACTTCCTTCCTCTTCCCTCCATATATTTCGACCTCATTCCACCACATACGCGAAAATGCACAAACATCTAAGAAGTTGGAATAAAAAATAAATCTGAAAGTGGATTCAAGCAAAAATAAAAAAGATGCTGGAATTTGGCCTCGATTAGCCTGGTTTTATTGAAGAAACACTGTTGTGGTTTGCTCTCGTACTTCCGATTTCTTGCTTGTGTCGAGCTCCGTTTCACTCTTTTAGCCTTTACACGGCACCTTAAGCCAATCTATCACCCCACTCGGCTCCACTCAACTACTCATTTTCTCACCTTCACACACTAGTAGAGATAAAGTTGGGAATAAAAGCTATTAGATCTGAAAATTTTAAAAAAAGGAAGAAAAAAAGGATTTCAACCGGTTGGTTTGTTGGTTTCTGGATTTTTAAAAGTGTTTTAAATCTCCAAATTGCTGGATGATTGTTGAATTTGTGGTTGTTTTGCTGGCTCCTGTCGTCTTCATTTATGCTCGATTTTGGCAGCTTGAATTTCTGACTCAGGCACTAGAGATTTATTTCCTATTTAGTTTGGTTATGTTGTAACCAGGTATTACTTCTTGCCTGAACGATGCAAATATTATATTTCGTTGAATGAGAATTACGTGAGCTTATCTCTATTTAAATTTGCCTCAAATTCTGCGAGTTGTACAGATATTTACCTTGATTAAATGATGTAATGTTGTCGAAATGTTTATTTCTAGTGTGAGATTCCTATTTGAAGTTTTGTCTGTTATTTGATGTCCGAGATGAGGCGGAATCCAGCTGACAATTGCTAAAAACGTTGTAACATTTTATTTGGACATCATGGAAAAACCTGGCCATGTATAAATTATGTCAATAGTAATTCAGCCAAATGAAAGTTTAGGCTCATGAAGATCTGGTTGCTAATTTGGTTTGGTTTGCTTTGTTTAAACATCAATTTGTTGCAAGTAAATCAATCTGAGGTAATCGAGTTTGCATGTAGTAAAGAAAGAATGTAGAATTCACTGTTGAAACCGTGTATTCGAATTGATATGATTATACTGTATTTGTATTCAATTCAAACTTCCACAGCCTAGAAACTCCTTATCATTAAGTTCTTCATCTTTATCTGTACTTTATCCCAAAATAACTCCATAGCTATGGACCTCAATACATGATCTCAAACAATTGAATAAATAATTCATAGATGCGTAGCTACTTTAGGCGCGTTAACTAAATAAATTATCGTGACTATAGGTAAGGTTCCCGTGGCATAGTCAAGACACATAAATCTCAACTCGGGTGTGGCAACTCATGTCCCCGACTCTAACTCAAAACAATAATAAAAATCACACGTTGTAATTGCGGGTGCATTTCATGTGGCGCAGTTATAATGTGTCCAAAAACAAACAAGTGCACGTCATCGTGACTTATTCCAAGATAATCCATAAATATTAAAAGCGGCTAAAAAGTGAAAAAGGCTAAAATGCACAATCGGTTTAAAAATATGTAAATAATCAGATAATTAGGCCAAATATCAATAGTTAAGCGACCGTGCCAGAACCACGAAATTCGGGAATGCCTAACACCTTCTCCCGGGTTAACAGAAGTCCTTACCCGGATTTCTGGTTCGCAGACATTTTAAACAGAACCAAAATTTCCTCGGTTTGGGATTTCAATAAATAAATGGTGTCCCGGAACACCGTAAAAAATTCGGGTGGCGACTCTGAAACTAAAATAAATCCCAAATTCGAATAATGTCACTTTAATTGGAAAAACTCTCTTACTACCCCTTCATCAATCCGGGGTAGAGGAAAAATGAGGTGTGACACACGCAAGTCTAAAAACATCATACGGACTTGCTCGTACGATCAAATCATCAAAATAATATCAAAAACCACAAATTTAACCTCAAAACTCAAGATTTACTCAAGAACACTCAAATTCCTAACTTTTCATTCGGGCGTCCGAATCACGCCAAATCAACTCCGATTCTCATCAAATTTTACAGATATGACTTAAATATCATAACAAACTTGTTCCGCGCTCCGGAACCAAAATAAGGGCCCGATATCATCAATTTCACATATTATTTCCTTTCTTTATTTTTTGAATTAACCAGCAGAATAATTTTCTTCAAAAATTATTTTCTAAGGCTAGGGATCTCGGAATCAAATTCCGGGCATACGCCCAAGTCCAATATTTTACTGCGGACCTCCGGGATCATCGAAACACAGATCCGGGTCCATTTACTCAAAATATTGACCGAAGTCAACTAAAACCAAATTTTAACTCTAAAAAGTTTTATTTCTCATATTTTCACATAAAAGCTTTTCGATTTTACGCCCGGACTGCGCATGCAAATCGAGATAATTAAAATTAGTCTTTTTAAGGCTAATGAACCTGGAATGGATTCCTAATTTATAAGATGACCCTTTGGGTCATCACATTTCCTTATCTAATAAAATTCACGATTTCAAAAATCATAAAATGTGTAATCAAGTTGGTTGTTCACCGTTGGCTTGCCTAACGGCGATGTTAGGCGCCATCACGGCCTATAGTGAGTTTTGGGTCGTGACATTATGCAAGGTTAATACACTTTAATTTAATTTCCAAAATATGATAAAATAGTAAGCCGGCAATGTAGGATGCATTATATAGTCAAAGACGATGGAAGCTGGCTGGTCAAAGAGTGACATCATGTTCTCTTACTCTCTTTATCTCATATTATCTGTCATGATTCTCTTGTACACGTCCCTTAAAAAAATTAATTAGGATGAAATTTTGACTACTTTACCTTTATTCATGTCTTAATATTTAATCTTTCGTCATTGGTATTTGAACAAAGTATCCATAATTGAAGTGTTTGTAGTCTTCAAGGTTAATTATTACTAAGAGTAAAAGAAGAAAAATATAATCAATTTTGTCTTGAGCTTCTTAAGTGACAAATAATTTAGAATAACTATTTTTAATTATCACGACTGATAAATGAGACGGGAAGAGTAAGTTCTTATATGTTTTTTCACCATAGCATTGAGACTGGTATCCACTCAGTTTTAGCTAGGTAGAACGATAAAGGTCTTTTTAGTCCTTAATTGAAGTCATGTAGTTTGGGAATGAAGTTCTTGTTGGTAAAAACACTTAAGCCTTTCATAATGAGCTCTCTAACGTAAATGTAAATTTCGAATATCAAATAGTTAATCAAAAGCCATTGGCTTGCTTACTCGACTTCTTCTTCGTAATGCTTTTCAATGCACTGTCTCTTTCAACATCCTCTTCCAGTCTTCCTCTTTCATGGTTTTCCAATTTAAATAGTCACAACGTATGAAATTAGACTACTCAGACTACGTAGACACTCAGGGACGCTCAGTAGGGTGCGTAAGAATAATATTGAATTTGATATATTAGTAATGTTAAGATTTAATGTTAGGATTAGTTATGTTACTGTTTGATTTGATATTAAAAAAAATAACATGCATTGCATAGGGGTGTATATATGCTTATCCATGCATTAAAAATTATGATATTAATAACGCCATGATTTCCTATGTATTAGTTATTCATACGATAATATCAAACAGTAGAGGCAGATCCATGATTTAAATTATATGGGTTCAACCTTCAAGGTTTTTAGAATTAAACCATCTATTTTTAAAGTTATGAGTTCATATCTGCTATTTATTAATTTTAACAAATTTTACACATAAATTTATACAACGCAATAAAAGTATTGGGTTCATGGTTCAGTTGAACCCGGTACTAAAGGGTTGGTTGAGAAATACTATCAAACAACGGATTAATAATATTAAAGCTAATACATATATTACTTTCTCCTGATAAGACGACAACAACACCAACAACAACAACAATAACAGCAAGAAGAAGAAGAAGAAGAAGAAGAAGAAGAAGAAGAAGAAGAAGAAGAAGAAGAAGAAGAAGAAGAAGAAGAAGAAGAAGAAGAAGAAGAAGAAGAAGAAGAAGAAGAAGAAGAAGAAGAAGAAGAAGAAGAAGAAGAAGAAGAAGAAGAAGAAGAAGAAGAAGAAGAAGAAGAAGAAGAAGAAGAAGAAGAAGAAGAAGAAGAAGAAGAAGAAGAAGAAGAAGAAGAAGAAGAAGAAGAAGAAGAAGAAGAAGAAGAAGAAGAAGAAGAAGAAGAAGAAGAAGAAGAAGAAGAAGAAGAAGAAGAAGAAGAAGAAGAAGAAGAAGAAGAAGAAGAAGAAGAAGAAGAAGAAGAAGAAGAAGAAGAAGAAGAAGAAGAAGAAGAAGAAGAAGAAGAAGAAGAAGAAGAAGAAGAAGAAGAAGAAGAAGAAGAAGAAGAAGAAGAAGAAGAAGAAGAAGAAGAAGAAGAAGAAGAAGAAGAAGAAGAAGAAGAAGAAGAAGAAGAAGAAGAAGAAGAAGAAGAAGAAGAAGAAGAAGAAGAAGAAGAAGAAGAAGAAGAAGAAGAAGAAGAAGAAGAAGAAGAAGAAGAAGAAGAAGAAGAAGAAGAAGAAGAAGAAGAAGAAGAAGAAGAAGAAGAAGAAGAAGAAGAAGAAGAAGAAGAAGAAGAAGAAGAAGAAGAAGAAGAAGAAGAAGAAGAAGAAGAAGAAGAAGAAGAAGAAGAAGAAGAAGAAGAAGAAGAAGAAGAAGAAGAAGAAGAAGAAGAAGAAGAAGAAGAAGAAGAAGAAGAAGAAGAAGAAGAAGAAGAAGAAGAAGAAGAAGAAGAAGAAGAAGAAGAAGAAGAAGAAGAAGAAGAAGAAGAAGAAGAAGAAGAAGAAGAAGAAGAAGAAGAAGAAGAAGAAGAAGAAGAAGAAGAAGAAGAAGAAGAAGAAGAAGAAGAAGAAGAAGAAGAAGAAGAAGAAGAAGAAGAAGAAGAAGAAGAAGAAGAAGAAGAAGAAGAAGAAGAAGAAGAAGAAGAAGAAGAAGAAGAAGAAGAAGAAGAAGAAGAAGAAGAAGAAGAAGAAGAAGAAGAAGAAGAAGAAGAAGAAGAAGAAGAAGAAGAAGAAGAAGAAGAAGAAGAAGAAGAAGAAGAAGAAGAAGAAGAAGAACAACAACAAGAAGAAGAAGAAGAAGAAGAAGAAGAAGAAGAAGAAGAAGAAGAAGAAGAAGCAGAAGACGGAGGAGGAGGAGGAGGAGGAGAAAGGAAAAAGTAGTACCAAATAGTAACAACAGGGAAATATGATAACCGAAGCGAATTAAACAACATGACTTAATATATATATATATATATATAAGAATAATAAAAGGTGAAATTTTCAATTATCTACTAATCTTCTACCCTAATCCTCGACCTCCTATCAAGAGTCATGTCCTGAGTAAGCACTAAAGCAACGCCATGTCCTACCTAGTCATCTCTCCCCAGGACTTTTTTTGCCTACCTCGACCTCTTCTCAAACTCGTCATGGCCAACCTCTCACACCTCTTAATAGGAGCGTTAATGTTTCTCCTCTTAACGTGCTAGAACCATCTCAGCATCGACTCCCGCATCTTGTCCTCCATGGAGGCCACTCCTACTTTGTCCTAAATAACTTTATTCCTAATCTTATTTCTCCTGGTATATCCACTCATTCATCTCAACATCCTCATTTCTGCTACTTTCATTTAAACATGGGAGTTCTTGACTGGCCAACACTCAGCACTATATAACATAGTTGGTCTAACTACCACATTGTAGAATTTATCCTTAAGTTTTGGTGGCACATTATTATCATATAGTACACCGGATGCGAACCTCCATTTCATCCATCATGCTCTAATACTATGTATGACATCCTTGTTAATCTCCTTGTTACCTTGGATTATAGATCCAAGATACTTGAAATTACCTCTCTTGGGGATAACTTGAGTATCAAGCTTCACATCCACGTTTGCTTTATGATTCATGTCACTGAATTTGCACTCCAAGTATTTGAAGAGCGCAAAACACAACACGAAATTGATGCTCGCTAGCCGAAGAGAGTATAGTTTAATTATCGTCTCCACATGGATTTGATTTAAATAATTTTCAAGTAACTTCTGGTTTAACGCTTTTCAGGATGATTAATACTTTTATTGGAATGAGTATGAACTAAAATTAACTTTTAAAATTAAAGTAATTAACAATTGATCATAGAGAACTAGAGAGTAGAGCAATAGGTTATTATCAAGACGAAGAATAAAGGTTTTGACATGATAGAGGCAAGACTGCTATTCTGAATTTGACATTGTTATATTTCACTCTTAAGGTTCTATGGATTCTCACGAATTCAATAGGTGATTGGCTTATACTTACGATCCAAATTCCTCTCTCGATTAAATCTAAATCTTTCAAATAAACTAATGTAAAAATACGGTGAAACTTGTAAGAATCTATTGGTAGGAATAATCTAAGAGAAATTTCTCGCGAATATTTCTAAATCTTAATTTAAATGGTAACTCAAAAAGCTATCTCGATTACTTCAAAGAATCACCAAAATAAACTAAGGCATATTGTAACGATCCGGTCGGTCGTTACGTAGAACCTGCATTATAATTGTTGCTCGTGACTTGTCATAGCTTGGTTATACTGTTATTGATGTGTTAGAGTTGGTAGGCTTGAAATCGGAATGATTGTAGTGAGTGTTTAGCCGCTTAGTCTTTAAAAATAACCGTAAAGTTGGAAAAGTCAACTGAGAGTTGAGTTATTGGTAAACGACCTCGGAATGTGGATTTTATGGATCGGATAGCTTCAGTAGGTGATTTGGGACTTAGATATTTTTGTGATGTCCGGTGTAGAATTAGGCTTGAATTGGCGAAAGTTAGTTTTTGGTAATTGCCGGTCGGCAGTGGAAAATAGGCTATCGGAGTCGGAATGGAATTCCAGAAGTTGGAACAGGTTCATAATGTCATTTTTTATATGTCTGCGAAATTTCAGGTCAATCGGAGTTGTTTTGGATAGTTTCAACATCGATGGAGGATTTTAGAAATTTCAAAGTTCTTAGGCTTGAATCCGATGTAAATTTGGTGTTTTGAGAGGGCAACCAAGTTTGAATGATTTTATGGGATATGTTGGTAGGCTTGGTTGGGGTCCCGAGGGGCTCGGGATTGATTTCGGTTGGTTAACGGGCATTTGGACTTAGAGAATTGTTGATTTTGTGGTTTTTGTGCCGCAGGGATCTGTGAATCGCGATCGCATGGCAAAGGCTGCGATCGCGTAGAACACTCTGAGGGCCAGGCAAATTTTGTACATTGTGATCGCGTGAATCGGGGTGCGATCGCGTAGGTTTGGAAGAAGGTGAAGTGCGATCGCGTGAGCTAGGTCGGGATCGCGTAGAGCTAACCTGGCGCGTGGGGGTGAGGTCAATTGGTCTTCGCGATCGCGTGCGTCTGTCGCGATCGCGTGGGGTTGAGCTGCTGTGAAGCGCGGTCGCGTGGCTTATGCCGCGATCGCAATGAGTAAAGTGGGGGCCAGGGAATTTTTTTCTTCGCGATCGCGTGAGGACTTTCGTGATCGCAGTGAAGAAATCACTAGGCAGTATATAAATAAATCCTCCGCGACTTAAACCCTTTTTACATCATTTTTGTACAGACAGAGAGCTTTTGGGGCGACTTTTGAAGAGAGAAATCATTGTTCTTCATAGAGGTAAGTGTTTTGGACCTTAAAAATCATTTATGGATGATTATAGAACATAATATCAGTGTTAAATTCACGAAAATCAGTAGAAAAAGGTGGGTTTAGGGCTTGAGATTATGAGAGCTTTAGGGATTGATTTGAGGGGTCAAACGAACTCCGATTTTAGTGTTCTTTATATGTACGGACTCGTGAGATGATGAAGAAAAATTTTGTATAAAAATTTATGAGTTTCGAGACGCGGGTCCGTGGGTCGAGTTTTGATTAATTTCGGGTTTTGAGCTAAAATTGGTACTTTTCAATTGGAATTCATTCCTTAAGCATAAATTGATGATAAAAATCTAAACTTGGTAGATCTGGAGCACTTAGAGGTCGGATTTAGAGGCAAAGGCACTGCGGAATAGTATTTTAGCCGGTTTTGAGGTAAGTAACGTTTCCAAACTTGGAACTGAGGGTTCGAAACCCCGAGCTAAATGATTTATGACTATTGTTGAGGTGACGCACTTGCCAAGTGACGGGCGTGCGGGCATGCACCGAGTAATTGTGGCCTGGCTTATCCCATGGAACCGCTTAGTGATTATTCCATGATGATATTTGTACTTTTTTTAATGTGGTAATTGTGAACATGTTAGAAATCATGTTAATTATAAATGCTAGGCTTCACGCCGAAAATGCTGAGACCCGAGTGGTCGTATATTACTGTCTAATTTTGTGATTATTTGATTTCATATACTTAGTCCCGTTATAGCATATCACTTCATATCTCAGTCTCAATATTGTTAATTATATGCATACTTATCATTGTTTCGGACTGATGGATGCATCTGTGATCCATGTGAGTGAGATTGAAGAGTAATGACTGAGTGAGGCCGAGAGCCTGTTATTGAGACAGTTATGAGATTGGGCTGCACACTGCAGCGATATTTAAATCATGCCTTTGTTGGCTTGATATGGCGCTTGGACCACTAGGGCCCCTCCGGAGTCTTTACACCCCCAGTGAGCGCATTGATGATGAGGGATGGATCTTCCCTGGGCATGGATCTTGTCCGAAGCTGATGATATGTGAGGGATGGATCTTCCCTGGGCATGGATCTTGTCCGAAGTCGATGTTATGTGAGGGATGGATCTTCCCTGGATATGGATATTGTCCGAGTGTTGCATTCCGGAGATGGATCTTCTCCGTGGGAGCTGGACTGGCCTTTTTCCTCAGTACGGAGTGACTACGGTCACCGGTGTTTATGCATATTCCGGGATGGAACTTCCCTGGGCCTGAGAGCCATATATAGTACTGAGTGGACTTTGTGGGAAAGTTGTGAGTACTATGTGCATATCCACACTGGTTTCATACATATATTTTATGATGGCATGAGAGTATACTGGCATACTTGGCATATTTACTCATCCTGATAAACTGTTAGCATGTCTAAATTATGTATATTGTTATTCCAAACTTTTGAGGTTTTGTCCGTCACTACTTCTCAGCCCATAGTTTGGGTTCGTTACTTCTGAGTTGGTGTACTCACGTTACCCCCTGCACCTTGTGTGCAGATCCAGGTACACCGGGACTCGGTAGTAGATATTGAGCAGCTTTCAAAGTTTTCGTTGGAGTTGTCGAGGTAGCAGCTGGCGATCGCGACCTCGTCTTCTCTTTCTTATTCTACCTGTTGTTCTTTATTTTGAGACAATGTTGTCCATTTCTCCTTTTCTTTTGCTTTATGTTATAGTAGCTCATGACTGAGTGACACCGGATCCCGGGTTGGAGGTTTTAAATTTAGTTTTTCAAATATTGTTTTAAACTTCAAATCCTTAGTATTATCAATAAACTCGTTTAAAAATCGTATTTTTACTGGAAACTGAATTTAGCTTAGATAAAAAGGGCGGTTTTCCTGGTTCCACGATAGGTGTCATCACGACTCCGAAATTGGATCGTGACACATACGCTGCAATAATATTCAATAAGATGTTCCTATTTCGATTAAGTACTATAAAGAATAAATCACAACTAATATTAAAGCTCCTCCAATAAATTCACGCAATTTAACGGTTGTCAATCCATAAACAACAACCAAGTCACCAAATCATGTCTAACCCTAAGGTAAAATATTTTATAGATATGGAGAAAGTCATCACAAATAAAGTTAAAGAATAAGAAAATATTAATCCAATGTCATAATCCACACTCACGTATAGAATTGGAAGAAGGAGGATGAAATATCGTGTCTTGAAGACTCCAATACTCTCCAAAATCTCCCCAGGTCAAAAGTCCTCTCAAAATCGTATTTTTGGTGTATTTGTACTATGTAGAAGCGGGCCTGGAAGGAACTACCCTTTCCAAGTCGAAGTAGGAAATTACTCTAAGGAAAATGCATAGACGTGGTGCCCCGGGCGGCACACCATGCGCCGCATTAGTGGAATTTTTCAAAGAGCTAAAAAAATTCACTCTGCATGAATTTTGCACTAGCACCTCGCGTGCAGCGCGATAGTGTATTTTTTCCAGAGTAATTATTTTTTCTTAATTTTTAACATCTAGGCTTGGTCCTCGAGCCCCGTACACGATCACGGCTCAATTCTTTGCGTTTCTACTCAGATTTTAAAGCTCCAATTCATCCATTTTAGCTCTAAACTTACTTCTCAAATCGAAATCACATCATGTACAACATAACACACCTAATGAATATAAAGTACTAACAATTAGGCTCAAATACAATCAAAGTGTAGTAATTAGAATGCGAAATATTGTTAAACATGAGTTCTTAGCCTATCATTAATATTCTGTGTTGGTCATGTTCAAGTTGAAATCTTTAGACTCCAAGATTTGTCTCTAAACCTCTAGGCTCCAACCTTGCATTAACTCCGCCTCACATCTCATCAATCAATACAATGTCATCGATAAATAATATGCACTATGGCACCTCCCATTGAATGTGTCGCGTCAGTACGCTCATCGCCAAGGAAAATAAAAACATACTAATTAAGAGCTCCATGGTACAACCCCATTATAACTGAGAAGTGTTCCGGGTCACCTCCCACAGTCCTCATCCGAGTCTTAGTAACATCGTACATATCCGTAATCACCCTAATATATGCAACCGGAATGCTGCTAACCTCCAAATACCTCTACAAAACCTCCCTTGGAATTTTATCATACACGTTCTCAAGGTCAATGAATACCATATGCAAGTCCTTCTTCCTTTCTCTAAACTGCTCCACTAATTTCCTCACCAAATGAATAGCTTCCGTAGTTGAACGTCCGGCATGAATCCGAATTGATTCTCGAAAATAAACACGTTTCTACTCACCTTGACTTCCATCACCCTCTACCAAACCTTCATAGCGTGACTCAACAACTATAAAAAGCATCGGACAAGAATTTCATTTGTAATTTATTAATCTGTACTCTGTGCTGAAAGCACATTTTTTCTATTAAAACTTAGGAATAGTATCAACATACCCAATTGACCAATAATTCGGAAATAAAAAAAGATAAATGAATAGAAAGTGAACAAAGCGATAGGACTTGTTGGGACTCATTTAAAATAAACTTCACACTTTATGATAGAGAGAAATGTGAAAGCAAGTGTGGAACTCTCGCCATCAATATGAGTATAAACTTACATGTTAAGACTCTTTCTTCTTTTTATAAAATTTAATATTAGTCAAATATTATCACAGAAATGACGCAAAATAAAAGTAAATAACAATAAAGTAACATATGTCCAACTAAAATAAGAAAAATTATAGAAATTCAAACTCGAGATATTACCATTTTAATTGTAACTTGTAACATTGTCTTGCTAGGCGAATACTTCTATTTATTACCTTTAGCTACATCTATTTGTTCTCTTAAGTAAACTGCACGCGTAAATTGTTTGAATGTATATTTTGACATTGTACAACTAACTAAGATGGAAAGCATGTCAAACATTTGAAATAAATAACATCGTATTAAATAGGTATATGAGTTACTCGCTCCGATCACAATAAATAATTTTTTGATTGTTTTCACATAAAATAAGAAATTCACCTTTAAACATTAATTAGCAATAAAATTAATCATATTAACTTTACTATCTTTTCTAGGGTTGTTCATTTGGATCGAATATCCGAAATCTGAACCTATCCGTTCAATTTCGGATTTCGAGTTTCGGATTGGATCGGATTTCGGATTGTGTTTACTAATTTCAGATTTCGGATCAGATTAGGATTGGTATAATTTTAATACGATCCGATCCGAAATCTAAAATTATTAGTGCATGTATAAATACAATACTATAATTTCGGATAATTAGTACTTCCTTTACATTTTCCTCCAAGTTATTACTTTTACAATTGATGGATTCAGCTATTTTGGTACCATAGTACTCTCATAATTACATAAACATGAATTTTTTTTATTGTATTGCCTTTTTTACAAATAACAAATATACATATGAGTTTGCAACTTTGAGGTATAATAATCCGATCCGATATTAATTCGGATCGGATTCAGATTGCATTTTCTAGAATCTGAAATCCGAAATCCGATCTGAAATGTGCTAAATCCGATTTGATCTGATCTGATCCATGCACAGCCCTAATCTCTTCATATAAACTCTTCTAACACATACTCTAACATTATTTACTCTAAAAAAAATAATTAATTCATTCTTAAAATTTAAAAAAATATCATTTAATTTGAATTAAAAAAAACACATATGGCTGATCGAAAGAGTAATGTTCATCAAATGAAATGTACCAATTACCAAATATGACTTTTAAGACAACTTGCTATTTTGGTTAAGTAATGGTGGTACGAATGCCAATTGGCTAGTCAAAAGGGGGATGGATATCTTTAATTCAGTTGAAACGTCACAAATCTGAATCAGAGCAGTGTTTTGAATGTGTTGCTGACGCGACTTCCATATATCCATTCACTCATTTGTCTCTTCTTCTACTCAATTTCCAATTTCAGATTTTCATTTTTTATAATCTATTATTTCATAAATAATTTCCTCTTCTGAAACCTGTCTCTTCTGTTAACCATCAATAGCCCGACTGATTCCATACAGAAAACTAAATATTATAATTGCAGGAATTAGCATATTATTTCATTTTCCTAAAAGTTACAAAATTTAATAAGTCCAGGAAAATGCTTATATAACCATCTTTTTTGAGTAAAATGTTAAGAATAAATTAATTACGACTTTCAGATATTTTTAAAGTCTGATAAGAAAAATTGTAATTTGAAGTATTTTTCCCCCAAAGAACTGCGATACTTGGAAACTAAGGTGTCGTTTGATTACCGAGATATTAATACTGATTTTAGTATAAAATTTAGGATTACATGTTTAATGTAGGTATTAATTAATATCGGGATAAACTTTATATCGAAATATTGGTAGTATTAACTATTTCATATTTTAGAAAATGACATTATAATCTCAAAATTACATGAAAGATGGTTAGGGTATAGATCACATCAACTATTCTATTGCAGTGTAAAAAAAAAGTAAAGGCAAAGAAAATCACATAAGTGGAAAGATATTAACGAAAGTGAGACTCAAGAATAAAGTCTATAGAAGATTAAATATTCAAAAAGATAAATCTTAATCATACGAAAGAAACATATTAAATGTATTATAGTTTATTATTCATGATCACTAGAATACTTTGTATCTTGCTAGTGAATATGCTGAAAATAATTTAGTTTCAATAGAAGTACCTAGTAGGTTTGAGAATTAATTGGCTTGTAACTATTTTCATAATTCTAAAGTCCAAGAAAATATTTAATGCTTTATTATTTTTAAATTTAACATGTGAATTTATTTGGTGCAATTCGGTATTTTTTCGATTTATTTTTATAAAATAAAAAATTTATTCTAATTATCAGTATAATTATAGATTTATATAAGATCTATAATTTTATTGAAAGAAACCTAAATATTGATTCGATACGATACGTTTCAGCAGATTTAGTCGGTTTTTAAATATGTGTCTGACATAATTGCTTCCACGGTCAACCCGTAATTCTCCGTAATTCTCCTTAATGATTATTATTATTATTATTATTTATTATTAAATCACAATTGGATCCCTTCCGTTTCTCCGAAATATAACGTCTCTCCATCCTTCTTACGTTTCTCTAGATTTTCTCAGTTCCCCTGAAGTCGATGATTTTCTAAGTTCCTTTGACCGAAGGATTCTGCTTTTCAGAAAAGTCCGATTTCTTTTCCGAGAATATCTCTTTCTTCAAATTAAAAAATAAATAAAAATATATTGTTGATTTGATTTTCATAATTGTCAGTCATTCATTTTACTACAGAGTTTTGATAATCTCGAACGAGTGATTTCGTGAATCAAAGACAATGAAGGAGGAGGAAGAAGAGAAGCAGCGGAGTGTGAGTACTCACAAACGGATAGGAGAGGTGGTTGGTGGGACGGCGGCGGAGTGTGCGATGGTCTGCTGCTGTTGTCCATGTGCAGTGATGCATTTTCTGGTACTGGCAGTGTACAAAGTTCCGACGGGACTGTGCCGGAAAATGTGGAGGAAGAAGAAGCGGAAGAGGCTTTTGAGGAATAAGAAGAAAGAGGAGGATTCATGTAAGGCGATGAAGAAAACTAAGAGCGATTTGCTTGGTGTTTTCAACGAGGAGGCGTTTGACGGTGAAGATGACGGAGACTACGACGGAGTACGAGAAGCCGCCGATTTTGAAACGGAGATGTGGGGCCGGTTCTATGGAGCTGGATTTTGGAGGACCCCATCTCAGAAGGAGGAGGATTAAAAATGGTATAAGCAAAATAAGTAAGGACTTGAGTGCAATTATAAGGAGAAAATGTAAAAGAAATTGAAGAATTTTTGGCATTTGAAGATTTCTTTTGATAAATCTGACGGAAATTCGCCGAAGTATGACACCATTAAGCGAGTAAAAATTCATCGAACACGATTATTCAGGAGGACACGCCATTGATTTTTCTTCTTATCTTTTTGTTTAAGATCTCTCCTGTACTAGGAGATATGGTCCACATGGACTTCACCATGTTTACATTCGTACATATATTTATTTTCTCTATTTGCTTATTTTGTTGTATTTTCTTCGTAAAATGAATGTGACAGTTGAAAAGGTTTAATATGTGATGAAACGTACTGATTAGCAGCAGGTGATTTTCCTTGTCATCTTCAGATCACCAAATTGAGAGTTTTCCTTTTACTAATGTCATTTATGAACATAAGTTATCAGCTTTTTGATCATATACTTGTTTAATAACATTGTCGTTATACTATTTAATACTCAGAACAATAGCCAAACACAATGGCCCTACTTATGCAATTGCCATTATACTTTACCACATTTATAAATGTCTATATTCTTTATTTATAGTTAGTAAAAACTTCAGTACCTATATCCGATTAAAAGCGTATCTTCGATTCGAACTTTGTTTACGCGATATAAAATTTGATTAGTTAGGATCCTAATATGGATGCCAAACATTGGGTGTTGAAACACCCACCCCCCCAACACACACACCACAGGTTAGTGTGACAAAATTATGAGTCACATCGGAATATTTCATCAGACAAGACTAACCAGAATCAGAAAGAAAGAAAAATGTGATGTTATATTGTACGTAATACTTCTGAATTATGTCAGTCAGTTCATGATTTCAGAATCCGGAAAGAACAAAATTTTACACAAAAAAAAAAAAAATCATGTTGAAATGGTGGGCCTACTCCTGAAAAACGAATTAAATAATTTGTCAAGTTGCAGATACATCAGAACACCCAAATCAAAGAAAAAGAAGAAAATTAATATAATAAAATTAGTGCTGTCATCTCCAACCAACTAGTAATACTTTCATCCACAAATTCCCGTTTCAAGTGCACTACAACAAGGATCCCAAAATTCAACTCCACTTGTTGAACATGGGTCATAATGGCAGCTCTGTCAGCTAATTTTTGGCTTTGACCAACACGTCAAGTCTAGCGCCCGATGAAGCCCAGGCAGTGAAGGATGACTGCCAAAAGCAGCACAAGTATAGCCAAGATCATGCCAGGTTTTCCTAAGAGCCAATTTTTCGTCTTCTTCGCGCCTTCCACTCCTCTTTGAATTCTATCGGCCCACTTCATCTACAATATTCGGAAAATATAAAAGTTGATTACTCACGAGACTAGAGCTACCAATAGTTAAAATAGGAGGTTATCATGAACTTAAAACAAAGAGATGAATTAAATAAACTATTCAGAAACCAGACAATTACAAATGCCAGAAAATAATCAAGGTCAGAAAAAATTCTCAACAACGCAAGCCCACTGTTCAAGTGGATTCTCGTGGTTACATATTCTATTTTATATAACAAGATGCTAGAATATGTGATAGCATTAAATATCAATATGGCTAGCAAAATGTTCAGAATTTTATTGCTTATTTCATTCAACAAGAATCCAACTCGTAAAAGCCAAAATTATGACAAAACCCCATGATCCAAAGACGTGGTTTCAACATATTCTCATCTAAAGAGTTTAAAAATGTGACCACTTCACTCATATGTGCTCCCTTCTTAGTGATAACATCTTTCTCCTACGACTTTCCACAGCTCACTAACCATTTACTTTTACTTGGACCAACACAAGAGAGACTTCGGCCTTTTCATTCTAATCTGGAAAAAAGTAGGATTTTCGTTCTAAGGGAAGATGCATTATATGGGCCAATCACATGAAATAGAAATGTGTCATGATAATGCAAAACTGCTCATTGAAAAAAAAGGCACACCTTCAGAAGAAAAATTTCCTTCGAAAAACAGAGAAAAGGGGGATACAAACACACCAGCATATTTTGATAATTACCATTTTTTCCAAGTCATCTGGTGACAATGATGACATTGCCTGTTGAGCTTTCTCTGCATCTTCCTGACTGAGCTTCAATCCAAATTGTTCACTCATATTAGCCATCATCTCTGGACTCATGCTTTTAATCATTGAAGAGAACATCTGTCAATTTCAGGAACCAAGTGTTAAGGAGTAAATCAACGGAGACCTAGATACATCAGCATAAAAACAGGTAGAGGCACGTACAATGCAGAAGTAGATAAAGGCACAGCCCCTCTAAAAGCACCCACTCATAAATGGATAAATGTAAAGGGCGGCAAAGAAGTCTTACTAACCCCCGAATTGGTATTTGTTAAAAAAGTAGACTTAAAAGTTTTATCAGACGGTTCACAACAAGTGATAAAACATTCTAGATAAAGAACAAATAAGATATGAAAATTTAAAGAAGGGTATAATGAAATTCTTTTATCACTGGGACTCATGGCGCCCTCAATGCATGTGCTTTTTTACATAATAATTTACTTATTCTCTTCAAATATGGATTGCTGAAAAGTAAAAGGTGGAATGGTATCTTAAAACAGTTCAACCAAATTAAAACAGAAAAATAGGAAATAATGCTCTGAATATTGGGTTAGCGGAGAGACCAAGGTATTTTACAAATTTAACTCAGGACATTTTGAGTTAGCAGTAGGAACATTAGAGAAAATATGAATGTTGGATCTTTTTAATGATATAGGCAATACTAATACATACCATTACCAAGAAAAAGAATAAAGCCCTTGATATGCAAATTTTCACAAGAAAGGACTGAAGTAAACACCTGTCTCATGGCTGGATCTTTCATTCGGTTTCTCATTTCTTCTTGCAGATCAGCATTTGAGCTTGATAAGCTTGATTGAAGACCATTATTTGAATTAGAAAACCCTTCAGCTGAAGTGCTTGCACTTGCACTGTCATCCACTTTGAAACTTTCCCTAGTGTCTCGAGGTTTTGACTGCTGATATGGCCTTGACCCATTAGAATCCATAGTTGTTGCAGCTGATACTGGACTTTTCTCTTTTAACGTAGATGCCATTGCAAACATCTTTTGCATTTCTTCTGGAGACATCTTGCCCATCATATCAGTTGCCATTTTCAGCATGTCGGGCGTTACATTTGGAGGAACCGAACCAGGCCCAAAGTTATCTGAATAACCTTTATTAAGAAACGGATTTTCTCCTTGAAAGGAGGAAGCCAACTGGACCATTCTTTGTAGTTCTTCAGGTGACATCTTGCCGATAACATTAGAGGCCGTCTTTACCATTTCAGGGGGTATGCCTTCGGCTTTTCCGCCACTGAAGGCAGCTAGGGTGTCTGGATCAGTGCGAGAAATAAAATTCTGGAAGGATCTACAACCATACAACAGAATTAAAAGGTGTATCATTAGTGTCTGAGTTATGTTTAAACTACGAATGACTGCCAACATTGGTGAACACAATCTTATACAAGGAGAAGAAAAAAAAGGAAACGATTGCTATAAAGAAGAAGGGCAATGTTTAGAGCATAGGATTTCTCCTAAGCAAGTGAAATTGATCATAACAAGTATGACCTTTCAGCAGCACCAAGCAAAGGATTAAAGTACAATGGAATATTAGACACTGCATCTAGACGAGATTTAGCATATGACACATCTTACCACAGACCAATGACCTAGATGCCTAATTATGTTTTGTAGGAGTATGAAAATGAAATAAATAAGCTAATCTGATCGCTGACAACTATAGTAACTATCTAGTCATCAACAGGTTTCCATAAACTCAACAACACTCAAGATGCAAGATAAATAAAACATTCAAAAGATAAGGACTATGTGTGCATGAAAAGAGTTAAGAGAAAGATACAATTTGAAGAACATACTACAAAATCAATAGTCTAAACCAATTCAGAGTTTCAAAGTACATGAGGGTGGGAAATTTGAGAGTACCAAATAGCATATAGTTTTGTAAGGAAGCAGTTTTTGCAACGTCATGGTTATTAATATGTTTTGTAAGGAAGCAGTTTTTGCAACGTCGTGGTTATTAATATGTCATTCTTCAACTACATGACAAGAACACAAGCAAAAGAAGTTCCACACAGACAAAAGCCAGTACAGGTTTAAAATATGATCGGATAAAAAATATAAGGAATTGAACTGACATTAAAAAACTGACATCAAGAAACAAACCTAATGGATTCTGGGTCATTTTTCAAAGCCCCCAAAGACTCTGAATTTGATAAGGGAGGCCCACCAAGGATTTCACTTTGACTCTTAAGAGGGCTGATCGCTTCTCTTGGCTGTGACGCAACACTTTCTGCAACTTGACTATCCGCGGTTTCAGAAGACACTGGTGGTTCTTCTTCAGTCAATTCTTCAATAACCAATCCTCCTCTACCTGCTCGAGAAAGGAGGACTCAAGTTCAATTAACATGTGAATATTTTTTTTAAAATCCAAGTACAGCTAAAATATAGATATGTGGAAATAACATACGTCTTGGAGCACCACCTTCTTTCACCAATCTTTCTTGGACTCCCCTAAATAAGCAAATAAAAAATCTTTAGTATCTGAAACCAGATGCGCACTAAAATTTCAGCAAAGAGATCTAAAAAGAAAATGGAGGGATACCCCACGGAACGTACATTTACCAGTTAATATAGAAAGTGTAAACAAGAATACCTTAAGACATCAGCAATAGTTTCATCATCAGGTGAGACTTCGTGTGCTTTACTCAAGTCAGACACAGCATCCTGTTTATGGTTCAAACCGGAAATGAGAAGACT
Source organism: Nicotiana knightiana (assembly GCA_005239525.1). NCBI lineage: Eukaryota > Viridiplantae > Streptophyta > Magnoliopsida > Solanales > Solanaceae > Nicotiana > Nicotiana knightiana. The sequence continues at coordinate 5,896 of ML412199.1, read as the reverse complement.
TGACAAATATCTGACATTGTAAAGGAAGGACTGGAACAAAGAATGAACAATGAGAAAAGTCATACAAGAGTCGATAAATACTCACTTCTAACTGTCCCAGCTCTTTATAAGCTTGACCCCTACGATAAAGGGCTTTGATATTCTTGTCGTCATATACCAGAACCTGCACCAGCCATGTATTAAATAACCACCATAACACTGCAGTTGAGATTCATATTCAAGTATGGTTCAATCTCAAAGCTGAACTAACATATAAGACTTGAATGCCATGTTTTCACTTGGCATAGGTTTTAAGATGAGAGTAGAAAAAGTTTTAACATTTAACGTTAATGGGTATGACTTTCGAGCCTTTAAGTTGTTCTTTTGATATTTCTGAGAATAATTTCTTTTAAGAAAAAAAGCTGAGGCGAGAAGTGTAAAAGTGGCCTTTAAATTATGTAATATGTAATCACATTTTTCTTTTAAAAAGGGAACATTATTTTAGAAGAGACCTGAAGAAAAGTGGAAATTCATTTCGGCATAGAATAAACAACACTCAGCTCTTGGACATCTAAAACAGAAAATTCACACATTGATATTCAAATATATAATGAGGAACACAATTGGAGCTGGATGCACATGGTCCCCCACCATGTTATGCAAGAATACAATTTTAATTAGAATCATTGAGCCTCAAAGCTTGGCAAACTTGAAGCACTATCAGAATCAGACAAACTTGAAGCACTATCTGTCAACCCCATACCTCACTGCCTTCCTTTATGCAGTCATCGTATTGTCCGGTTTTTAAGTAACACGACATCATGTTCAAGGAACAAGCCAATGAGAGACTCCTGCCTCCTGCAGCAGGAATACTTGACAGATTTTTCTTTGCCTGATAACCGAAGGAAAAGAAATAATCAGAACAGAAACTTAAGTTTGTGCCCACACAAGCAAATCAAAAAGCCAAAGGTTAGACGTACAAGAGAATATTTCTGCAGAGCCTCCTTAAACCTTCCCTGGGTGTGAAGATCATTTCCCTGCCATTTATACATAGAGATCCTCAAATAAGCTAGAATGGGAAATAAACTAAGCTTCCTTCAAATACCTCATACTCATTGTTTAGCGTTTAAATCGAAAGTCACAACAGCCAATTTTATTGCAGTATCACAGAATATAACATTGCATCCAAGACAAGAATCATACCAACCGGAGGTAATTATGTTACAACAGTAACTGCTTAGTAAAGATATATAATAACTGCCATAAATCAGGTTAGACCTGCAGCTTACAAGTCACAAATTATTTATCTCATGCAGAGACAGAGAGAAATTTTTTGCAAGGTAAGTATTGAATTACACAACCATACGTGACAGATAGTTGTATGCCATGGTATTTTTAAGAAATATATTAGATAGTTCAAGCTTGTTTATACTACAGCTAATTAAAGATGTAAAATCCAGCTCACATGCTCTAAAGAAAGTAACTCTCTTCTTATACATGAACTCATTGAGTTATTGATCACGTATGTAGGTAAATGTTTCCAGTAATTCCGTAGTCTATTAAGCCTTGTATTTTTTCTTTTTACAGAAAAGAGGAACAAGAGCTATCACTTCCTAACCAATAATGTGTTAGATAGTCTTAAGAAAGTGTGTTAGATAGGAGATGTTCTCTATAAGCCCATTTTACAGATCCGTACCAGAACATTTCAAGATAGAACTAAGTGTGTACCAAAAGATTTATACACAGTTGAAACCAAATGATTGCAAAAATGGAATTAATGAGCATCTAATCTGTGTATCACAAAATAAATTACCTGCTTTTTCAGCAACTCAGCTCCACTAATTTCATATTTAACCTGTGCATCCATTTGGGCACGCATCGCTGCTATTTCTTCAGGTGATGCATTAGCCATTTTCTTACCAATCTCAGCCATATCCTCTGGACGGGTATGCTTCAACTGTTCTGCAGCAACCTTGAAGTCATCTGGTCTCATGTTTTTCATGCCTTCCGAAGCCATTCTAATTAACTCGGGATTAGACATCATCTGTAAATCAGCAGTGTGTCAGGACCGATAAGGAAACAATTATACGAATTCATTTCAAAGCGGAGATTGATCCAAATTCCAAAAATTCAAAAGAAAAAATGAAAGACTGACAAATGCTTGGGGATCAGGAGCAAGCATATAGGAGGTTCCACCCACTAAAGTCAACTAGTCCAACTAATTTCATTACTAAAAGTTTGCAATTATTCCAGTCCTAATAACTCCAACTGACCCATTCACGCAAGACACATTAATTTATTCTTCAAACCTATCAAACATTTTAATTTTCGAGTTGTAATACAAGCTTTTCGATAACAGAGTAGTAATACAAGCTACCATCATCAAATCTTTTTTCTCTTTTTTTTTGTGGTTATGACAGTGGTACTCGGGGCCAGCTTGCACGCCAACTCGACTATTCCACCGAGTACCTGGCTACCTGCTATCTCCCACCAACAAAGGTACCAGGCAACTCTGCACACTAAGGCTTATGCGGATGAGAAGAAATAAGTAGTGTTTTTTGCAAGGTGATTTGAACTTGAGACCTCATGGTTCTCCTCCCACTTTGTGACCACACCCTTGGCTGCTACCAGCCATTAAATCAGAACTTCCAAACCAAAACAAATCACAAAATAATCCACAAAAACTCTTTTTTTATTCCTTTTTTGAGGGATCTAAATCTGACTGACTATAATTCACCAGTAGCAAGCCACTCCTCACCCTATGCTTTTAATTAACCCATCAGTAAGGTGATGAATAAATCCTTAATGTTTTCCTCTTTCAATTTTTGTAACGCACCAAAAAAATTCATCAAATTGGCCAAAAAGGGGCTAAAGTCATTCCAAGTCTAATTCTATCTGAATAACAGTAACTTATTCATGCAACAAATTAAAACTCAAATTCAAATATACCCTTTCTACAAAGAATTACGAATTCAATTCAAATTTGTAGAATTTTAACGAAAAGGGTATGGAAGTAAAGGAACCTGCTGCTGCATCCGAGCCAAATCAGCAGGGGACATGCGACTCATCTGCTCTTGAGCCATTCTCATCAATTCTGGATCCATCATGCCGTTGAACATTCTTCCTAACCCGAAATACACCAATTGAAAAATCTGATTGTTTTCTAAATTTCCCAATCAAATTGGACTGTTCGGTGGACAAAATCGTCAAATTTATCCGAGATTTGACCCGATTCACAAAACTAATTTAAATATGACCGAACGTTGTTGTTTCGAATATATATATGATCGTGTATGATAGTGATCCGTTCGTGGCACAGGAAGAAGAAGACAAGAGAATGAAGCAAATAGTCGTAATTGGTTGGACGCCTACCAGAGAAGAGAGACGTACGAATGAAGGAATCCTCGAAATTTAATTTTTTAGTTGAGGACTAAAGAGAAAGTGAAGCCCCTCAAACTTTTATTTATGACGATCTACACCGTTAACTAATTCTGAGGTATATCATGCCCCTAAAACTTTTATTTCTGACGATTTACACCATTAACTAATTCTGAGGTATACCATACCCCTCCATCTTTGAAAGTATATACCCTTCCTTAAGGTAACTGCTGTTTTGTTAAAACAAAAAGAAAAAATTCTTTATGACATTAGGAGAATATTGGAGAATGAAAAGAGAAAGGGATTCTGCTAATGTCATTAGACTTTGGAGTTTAGGATTTGTTTGATAATTGTGTTAATCTCATTTTTTTATTTTATTTTTTTGATGAAACATGCTAGTGGTTTGATAACTCTATTGCCAACAAACATATTAAAGTGAAGAATTGAGGTTTTGAAGAGTATAGATTATATACTTAAAAGGTAGGAAGTTAATGCACTCAATTATCAAACCTCTTTTAAGAACAAATTAACCCTTATTTGAATGAATGAATCTATCGGTATTTCTTGATGATGTCCAAAAAAATTCAATTCAACCTACTATTTCAGTACCTTCTATCATGGAGTTACCTAAATAAATCACTGAATTAGATCATTGCTTGTGACATAAGAGGTAATACAAGTTACATATGAATACTTATTACAAGTACTTAAGAGTCTATCACTAATGGTGATGCACGAAGTTGTGTTTTACACATATTTTTGAATTGTTTTTGTGCTTTTATTGTATTTTTTTCACCGGTTGCAGGTAAAATATTGGATGATATATATTAGAGGAGGGGGGAGAAGGAGTTTGGCTTGTATCTTAGGAGTTTAATTTTTCAAAAGGTCACTAAACTAATAACATTTATTTTAAAAACTTATTTTATATTGTTTTATAACGGAAAAGTCACTCTATTTCTTTCATTATAATTGGAACTCTATCTTATTTAATTTTGTACCTAAGTTGATATAGTTTTGCCCATAGTAAATCCACTATATGCTTCCATGAGACATTTTTGATTGCTTTCCGCTGACATGACATTTTTCTTTTCAATTCAATCATTTAAAAATTAAAATCATTTATTGACCCACTCAATGAGTCAACCCGCTAGATCTTTCTCTTTTTCTTTTTAAAAAAAAGAAAACATAAAAGAAACCACACTCAATTAATATACAATGGTGCAGGCAATTAGCATTTATTTTCGGCTATATATCTAACATCTATATATCTATAAAAAGAGAGGAAATTCAAAAAGATTTGGTAATACTCCTATTAGAAAAAGATATATCTATCTATTTATGGTTTGGTATAGATATTGCTTGATTCTGATTTTCTTTTTTGTCGTGTGAAGGCTCCTATTAAAAATAGATATTGCTATTTTCTGATACGGTCATTTTATTTCAATTAGAGGTTCGACAAGTTACATATGTGATTAAGTATCTAAATAAATTTATAAAGCAACAAACCGAATAATTCAATGAAGTCGATAAATAATTCGAATGCATATTTTAATTTTTTAAATGATTGGGTTGAAAAGAAAAACATCATATCAACAAAAAGCAAAAGAAAAGCATGGAGTGACTTTAATTTTTAGTTACAATGGCAAAATAGAATGGTCTTTCAATTACAAAACAAAGTAAAGAGACTTTTCAGTTATAATTGGCAAAATTTTAGTGGCTTTTTCAGATACAAAATAAGTAAATAGTGATTTTTTAAATTATTTTTATAGGTTACTTTGTGTAGTATAATTATCATCAAAGTAACAATCAAGTGTGAACTTAGAAGATCGATTAATTATAAAAATGAATATGACATACATTTCTTTCATATTTCATGCAAAGAGTTAAACGACTTTCTCAGCTTTTCCGAAATCACATAATTCATAACAAATAAAACACTCAAATTCGAAAACAGAAATAGTAGAAATTGAAGTAAATAATACACTTATGACTTTCCAAATTGAGTGCAGTTATATTCAACAAAACTATAGACAAATTCAAATTCAATTTGTAGTCTTTGAAGGCAAAACTAGTTCTATAAGACATTCTATTTTACGATAAAAATATTTCATTAAAGAAGGGTTCCAAAATATGTTGATCGTAAATAAGAAAATTATTCATCCCAATGAGCCCCTCACGTCTAGTTTTCGGGAAACAAGAAATAAGAATTAACATTCAGTCTTCTTATTTACATAAACATTCTTTGAATTCGAAATTCTAATATTTCTCATGATTCCCCAAATCAAAATATACGTTATTTCCAATATGGCAAAAAATTTCTCGCTCCTAATCAACTCAGTCTGAATAGTGGTTAGATTCATAACAAATCTTTATAATAATGAAGATGTGCCTCCTCTTTTCCTTCTTATTATATACTCCTTGTTCTCTTGTTCGCTTAACAACATTGTCTAGAAGATATCGATAAACACAATCAGACCAACTGTTATCGCTTCTGTGTTAAAACTCAGAAAATCAGAAGAACTGTTAGAAGAAACAGAAA
>ML412196.1:676-20684 GCA_005239525.1 Nicotiana knightiana | reverse complement strand
TTAATCTTTGCTTTTAATCTTTAGTATTAGTAATTTAACAAACATCAGGTGACAGCTGATTACTAATTTAAACAGCCTGCTTGATACGTCAATTCCCTGAGGGATCGACTCTGGGCATAATACCCCAGGATTATATTTGCAACGCCCGCTTAGTCTTCTACAAGACATAGTTGAGCGTGATCAATACTCAATATACAAGACTAAGAACATTCTTTACTTCCTAACTCAAACATTCTCTATAATTGTTTCATTGATTTAGTGCCTTTCATTTTATGTTATTCATAAATTGTTCTTCATTTATTATCATTATTGACCACAAATAGGCCATATTTGAGGCCTTCGACATTGTCGAAACACTCTCGACCACCCACTATCGAACTTCTAAGCCCGACCTCGAGGCCCTTTCAGATCGACCTCGAGATCCTATTTGCTCGCTGCTCGATTTGCATAATCTTGTTATCCCTCGCTTTTATTTCGTTTTCTCACCTCTCATTTAGCATATATTGCCTAAACAACTAGTATTAAAATAGAGCACGTATTTTTAGAACCACAAAATCAAATATAATTGTAATTACCATTTCCAAGGTAAACAGCTTGGCGCCCACCATGGGGCTAAAAATAATAGAAATTGTTTTAGTGCTGGTTTTCTAAAAACACAAGTTATTCTTTACACTTTTTCTTGTCCAAAAATCTTCAATTTCAGGTAAGAAAATGTCTAACTCAGTGAATGCACATGAAAATAATGGCCCTGAGGACCATGAAGAGAATGACGCAGGTATTTCAGGTACCGGTGTACCACCACAAAACCCTGAAGGGGCACCAGTGCAAATCCCCATCGATGAAGGCTCGCGCAATGCTCAACATGTCGATATAAGCTCTCACACAGACGAGAGTGTACGCGAAGGAGACCAGCGTAAAGCACTGAGAGCCCCTGCGCATAGCGAGAGAGAAGTTAGCCTTCACGTCAATTTTGAGATGTTGCAAGCACAACAAGTGGCCATTGCTCAGCTGCAAAGCCTTCAAAAAACTCCAAGCACAACGGCACCAGTAACGGCTCCTCGAGGTGAATAGGCACCGAAGAGGTCGAGCAGCAACATGTCAGCAGCCGACCTCGCTATTATAAATATGCTCGAGGACCTCACTAAAAGGATCGAATCAGGCGGAAAGAAGATAGAAGCCAACAACAAAAAAATGGAGACCTATAACTCGAGGGTCGATCAGATCCCGAGCGCACCCCCGATTCTTAAGGGTGTAGATTCAAAGAAGTTTGTGCAAAAGCCATTTCCATCGAGTGCGGCTCCGAAGCCCATCCCGAAGAAATTCAGAATGCTCGATGTCCCAAAATACAACGGGACCTCGGACCCCAATGCGCACATTACTGCCTATACTTGTGCTGTGAAAGGGAACGACCTAAAAGATGACGAGATTGAATCATTTCTGTTGAAGAAATTCGGAGAAACACTATCCAAAAGGGCCATGATGTGGTATCATAACCTACCCTCGAACTCGATAGATTCATTTGCCATGATGGCGGACTCCTTTGTAAAGGCACATGCTGGTGCCATCAAGTCTCTACAAGGAAATCTAATGTCTTCAAAATCAAACAAAGAGAGAACGACATCTTGAGGAAGTTCGTATCCAGCTTCTAAATGGAACGAATGGAGTTACCACCGGTCTCCGACGATTAGGCGGTGCAAACTTTCACTCATGGTTTGAATGAGCGAAGATCCATATCTTCGAAGCAATTGAGGCAAAACTTAATCGAGTACCCCGCCGTGGTATGGATGGATGTACACAACAGGTATCAATCGAAGATCAGGGTCGAGGACGACCAATTGGAAGCCCCATCGGGCTCGGTATTGTATTTGTGAAAAAAGAGTTTCACACATATGATAATTCTTGATGACTCAGCCGGCTACATGGACCAAGAAAACCATGACAGCTGGACATGATTCTATAAAGAGGTGCAAAGCAAAGAGACACGACCCAATAAACCTATGGAGTAATCATCTACGAGAAACTAAACCTGATTGAGACAAGGAAGAAACACGGTCATAATGAATCCAGAAAAAGCTACGTGCAGATTCAGAAACCCTCAATTAATGACTCACGTGTTACACAACCTTCATGCAACAATTACGTTCATTCTATGTAACGTCCCATTAATGTAATAATTAGTCGTTAATGAGAAATCATTGTAAGGGGTAGACGTTGTATTAAGAAATTCCCTATATAAGGGAATAAAATATCACTTGTAAGGGCATCTGAACTACGAATACAATACATTTTACTTTTCTGTGCATCATATTATTGCCTATTTACTTAACCCTTCTTATTTATTATTATTTCCTGGATTATCAGAAAATAGCTTTGGTCAAATGATCTAATTCTTTGGTTAAACAAATTGGTTCCGTTACCGGGAAGTCCGATAATCTTTGTTTGCTTTTCAAGCGATATCCTCTGAACTATGTCAAACTCCAACGACAACAACCAACAGAGAAATAGAACCCTGGTTCCATCACCTTTAGGAACCCCACGTGGTTCAAGGGAACAATCCTCAGAAAGATCTAATAACAACAACGATAATAATGATCAAACGGTAGAACAAGATCGGATAAAGCAAATGATTGCAGAGTATGTGGGCCAATCTTTGCAAGAATTTGCAAGGGAATTACCAACGGCATCACCTGCATCACTGACACCACCTCCCAATAACACTATCACCGTGGAAAATTCTCAGTCTGGATTGATAAACTCAGCAAGGGATGACACTCCTAACGAATCTCTCGAAGCGAGACCATGCATGACTAGTAACTCTGAATTAAAAAATTTGCTACTAACCTTGCAGAAACAGGTGAAGGAACAAAACAATCGAATCAAGCAAATTCCTGGAGTACCACCTGCTATCAAAGGCATAGATGTTGATAGATATTCTCAACAACCTTGGAAACCAAGCGCAACACCCTTACCTATACCCAAGAAGTTTAAAATGCCTGACGTTCCTAAGTATGACGGAACAACTGACCCACACAACCATGTGACATCTTTTACCACCGGAGTAAAGGGAAACGGCTTAACAAAATAAGAGATTGAATTAGTCCTTGTCAAAATATTCGGAAAAACACTTACCGAAGGAGCCCTAACCTGGTATTCTCTTCTCCCTGAAAATTCTATCGATTCTTTTGCTGAGTTTGCAGGTTCTTTCATAAAAGCACACTCTGGTGCGCAAAGAGTCGATAAAAGAATGGAGGACATATTTATAATAAAGCAAAGAGACACATAGCTACTCCGTGAATTTGTAGATATGTTCTAATAAGAAAGAATGCAACTACCAAGGGTGTCTGATAATTGGGAAGCCATGGCATTTGCAACTAATCTAAATGACAAAAGCTCAGAAGTCACGAGGAGACTCAAAGAAAGCTTGAGAGAATTCCTAGCTACAACATGGAACGATATTTATAACAAGTACAGTACTAAACTTTGAATAGAAGAAGATACCATTTCTCGTTCGAAAGATGAAGATCATACCAGATCCAGATGTTCCGAATCAAACAGGAGATTGGGTAAAAACATGTACAATCCTTACTTGGGACCATCGGGACGTGAAACTCGTCCTAGGTTCGAAAACATCAGGTCAAATTATAGACCACCAAGCAGAGATGCAGGCTCTTCCTCATCTTGATCCAGATCGAGATGAACGACCCAGAGGTAAAGCACGAATTGGGGATCGCACCTTTAATGTAAGTACCCCTGAACTTGTTTCAATATTAAGAAATATGGGTGATAAGGTTCGATGGCCCAAAGAAATGTGGTCAAAACCAACTAAAAGGAATCCTGATTTCTGGTGTGAATTCCATAATGATCATGGACATAAGACTGCAGATTGCATGTTTTTACAAGGTGAAATAGAACAATTATTGAAAAATGGCTATTTAACAGACTTATTTAGTGATAAAGGTAAACATGCATACATGAAGAACACGCAGGAGCACCTGAAGCCTCCATCTCAAAAAATAACCGTCAACGTGATTCATGGAGGAGAGGAAGTAAACTGAATAGTTTGCAAATTAGCCTCGAAGGTCACAGTTAGACACGGAAAGAGGGTTCGAGAAAATCCGAACGTAGATGATATAACCTTTGATGATGCAGATTTCGGACTAATGCTCCCCCACAACGATGCTCTGGTAATATCCTTACTCACTCATGACACTAGCATTAAAAGAGTGTTGATTGATCCAGGTAGTTCAGTCAACATTATCTTGTTAAGAGTCGTGGAAGAAATTCTCTTGGGAAATCAGGTGATCCCAAAGGCACGAGCCATATCAGGGTTTGACAACTCTACAGTGATAACCAAAGGAGAAATCGAACTTAGCACTTATGCTGAGGGAGTAATTAAAAACACCAAATTCCAAGTCATTTATACTAATGTGGCTTATAACGTAATCATGGGAAGGCCCTGGATCCACGACATGAAAGCAATACCATCTACCTTGCATCAGGTAATAAAATTCCCCTCAAAATGGGGAATCAGACAGACTAGAGGAGATCAACAAATCTCTAGAAATATAAATTTTGTGGTGCATTATAACAATAAAGTAGAGACGGAAGAATCGGAAGATATGGAAATCTCTCAGGCAGATGTTACCAGCCAAACATGTATGGAAAAAGCCATTGACCAAACAGGTACGAAAGAAGTAAGTGTTCAAACAGATACGGAAGAAGATATTCACGAAAAGGTGAATCAAGTCACCACAGAAGATAAGCTGGACCACACTGATGTATATTCCAGAGCGGACGTCATTCATGAACTGGAGGAAGAGGAGCACATCAAAACAACTACGGAAGAGGTCGAATCTGTTCCATTGTTTGAACAAAAACCTGAACAGAACGTGTATGTAGGCACGAGGCTGAGCCCCGGTCGAAGAGGTAAGTTAATTGATTATTTAAAGGCTAACGCAGATTGCTTTGCATGGTCCCACTCAGATATGACAGGTGTCCCACCAGAAGTGATGACTCATAAACTAAATGAAGATCCATTCTTCGTACCTGTTAAGTAGAAGAAAGGAAAGCAAGGACCATTCAAGAACCAAGTGATTAACGAAGAGGTACAGAAACTCTTGAAAATTAGTTCGATACGAGAGGTAACGTACCCTAACCGGCTAGCTAACACTGTGGTAGTACCTAAAAAGAATGGAAACTGGAGAGTATGCGTAGATTATACTGACTTAAAAAGCATGCCCCAAAGATTCATTCCCATTACCACATATAGATCAAATGATTGATGCCACCGCAGGTCATGAATTGTTAAGCTTTCTAGATGCGTATTCTCGTTATAATCAGATTAAAATGGATCCCTCAGACAAGGAAAAACCCTCCTTTATTACAAACAGGAGGACTTATTATTATAAAGTCATGCCTTTTGGCTTAAAAAACGCTGGAGCCACCTATCAAAGGCTAGTGACCAAGATGTTCCAGGAACATCTGGGAAAAACGATGGTAGTGTACATGGATGACATGCTGGTAAAATCAACATGGGCGGAAGACCATTCAGAAAAATGCGTTTTTGGCGTAGAATCAGGTAAATTCTTGGGTTTCCTTGTATCAAACAGGGGAATAGAGGTAAATCCTGATCAAATTAAAGCTATAAACGAAATACCTGATGTACTTATAAACAAAAAAGAAGTTCAAAGACTAACGGGAAGAATTGCAGCCTTAGGAAGATTTATTTCCAAATCTTTCGAGAAAAATTTTAAATTCTTTGTAGTTCTCAAAAAGCAAAATTTGTTCGAATGGACTGAAGAATGTCGACAGACTCTCAAAGAAATAAAGGCTTATCTTTCAAACCCTTTGTTGCTGTCAAAGCCAAAGGAGAACTCATAATTGGGTGGATGGCTTTCCAGCTTGTTGGTAGAACTCTGCCGTCCATATCTTCCAACTCATAGGCGCCCATCCCAACTATGCCTCGGATTTTGTAGGGTCCTTCCCAGTTTGGATTTAGCTTTCCTACGCCTGCTTCTTTCGTTGGTTAAAAGACCTTTTTGAGGACGAAATCCCCAATCTTGAAGCACCTGAGATGAGCTTTACGGTTGTAATAACGCTCTATGATTTGTTTTTGAGCTGCCATCCGTATCAGTGTTGCTTCTCTCCGTGGTTCGAGCAGGTCCAGATTGGTCTTCAATTCATCGTCATTTGCTTCCTCCATGGCTGTTTTGAACCTTATGCTTGGTTTGCTAATCTCTACAGGTATTACGGCTTCTGAGCCATAGACAAGTGCGAATGGGGTTTCTCCCGTGGCTGTTTTTGAAGTTGTTCTGTATGCCCATAGTACCGCTGGTAACTCACCAGGCTAGTTTCCTTTGGCTTTATCCAGCCGCTTTTTAGATTGTTGATATCACCTTATTCGTTGACTCAGCTTGACCATTAGCCACAAGGTGGTATGGCTTTGAAGTGATCCACTTGATTTGCCCTCTTAGAATTCTGTGATTTGTGAGCCTATGAATTATTGGCCATTATCGCACACGATCTCCTTTGGTATCCCAAAGAAGCATATTCTGTTTCACCATAAGAAGCTTTTAACTTCCTTTTCTCACACTTGTTAGAACGCTTCTACCTCTACCCATTTTGTAAAATAGTCGGTTAGCATGAGCAAAAACCGTACCTGTCCTTTAGCTGTGGGAAGTGGTCCCACTATGTCTATACCCCATTTCATGAAAGGCCATGGGAATACTATTGGATGCAACAATTCCGCTGGTCAATGCATGTTATTGGCAAACCTTTGTTACCTGTCGCTTTTCGATACGAATTTCTTGGCTTCTTCTTCCATCTTAGGCCAATAGTATCCAGATCTGATTAGGGTTTTCACTAAGGATCTCGCCCCTAAGTGATTTCCACAGTGTTCTTCGCGGACTTATTTCATCACAAATTCCGTTTGGTTAGGTCCGAAGCATTTAGCTAGGGGTCCTACGAACATCTTGCGATAAAGCGAGTTGCGAATAAAGCAGTACCGTGCAGCTTTACGGCGAAGTGCTTGAGCTGCTTTCCTGTCTTCAGGTACGATGCCATTCTGCAAAAAATACAGAATTTCGTTTCTCCAGTCCCATGTTAAGTTGTTGAAAGTTACCTCATTCATGTCCTGGTCGATCATTGAGTGGAATAGTTGGACGACAATTGCATTGTCTTTGTTTGTTACTTCTGTGACTGCTGCGAGGTTAGCTAATGCATCTGCTTCTGCATTTTCCTCTCTGACTATTTGCATTACCTTCCATGTTTTGAATTGTCTCACGAGTTCTCGTGCTTTTCAAGATACTGTTGCATTTGAGTCTCTCGAGCGATGTAAGGTCTCTGCATCTGATTTACTACCAGTTAGGAGTCATTGTTGATCACGATTTGCTCGATTGAGAGTTCCCGTGCGAGTTCAAGCCCTGCAATAACAACTTCGTACTCTTCTTCATTGTTAGTTATACGATAACAATTGATAGCTTGCTGTGTCTTTTCACCCGTGGGTGATATTAAGACTATGCCTAAGCCGGCACCTTTTATATTTGAGGAGCCATCGGTGAATAGGATCCATAGGCCCGGATTAGCACAGTTGAAAAGTTGTAACTTTATTTCTACTTTAGGGATAACGCTATTACTAAAGTCAGCAACAAAATTAGCTAGTATTTGAGACTTAATTGTAGTCCTTGGCTGATAGATTATTTCATGCTCACTTAATTCTATGGCTCACTTGGCTAATCTTCCTGATAATTCTTGTTTATGCAGAATATTTCTTAAAGGATATGAAGTCACAACGGTGATCGGGTGTCATTGAAAATATGGTCATAATTTTATAGATGCCATTATTAAAGCTAAGGCTGATTTTTCCAGATGGGGTATCTAGTTTCAGCATCTAGCAAAGTTTTACTTACATAGCAGATAGGTGATTTCTTACCTTTTTCTTTTCTTACCAGAACTGCACTTACCGCAATTTCTGAAACAGCCAGGTAGATGTACAATTTTTTCCCTTCTTTTGGATTTGAAAGCAGCGGTGGTTTCGATAGATAAATCTTCAGATTCTTGAGGGCTTGCTGACATTCTTCAGTCCATTCGAACTGATTCAGCTTTTTGAGAACTGAGAAGAATTTAAAACTTTTTTCGAAAGATTTATTTCAAAGCTGCTATTCTCCCTGTTAGTCTTTGAACTTCTTTTTTATTTGTTAAAATATCAGGTACCTCTTCTATAGCTTTAGTTTGAGCGAGGTTTACCTCTATTCCTCTGTTCGATACAACGAAACCCAAAAATTTACTTGATTGCACTCCAAAAGCGCATTTTTCTGGATTTAGCTTCATATTATACCTGCGTAAAATATCGAAAGTAGTAGAGAGATGCTAGAAATGATCTCCCGCTTGTGTTGATTTTACCAACATATCATCAATATAAACTTCCATCGTCTTTCCAAGATGTTCTTGGAACCTTTTAGTCACTAACCTTTGATAGGTGGCTCCAGTATTTTTCAAGCCAAAAGGCATAACTTTATAACAGTAAGTCTCCCTGTTTGTAATAAAAGACGTTTTTTCCTCATCTAAGGGATCCATTTTAATCTGATTATAACCAGAATATGCATCTAAAAAGCTTAATAATTCATGACCTGTAGTGGCATCAATCATTTGATCTATATGTGGTAATATGAATGAATCTTTTGGGCATGCTTTATTTAAGTCAGTATAATCTACGCATACTCTCCATTTGCCATTCTTTTTAGGTACTACCACGGTGTTAGCTAGCCAGTTAGGGTACGTTACCTCTCGTATCGAACCAATCTTCAAGAATTTTTGTATCCTTCGTCAATCACTTGGTTCTTGAATGGTCCTTTCTTTCTTTTCTCTACTTGCAAGGTACGAAGGATGAATCTTCATTTAGTTTATGAGTCATCACTTCTAGTGGGATGCATGTCATATCTGAGTGGGACCACGCAAAGCAGTCTACGTTAGCCTTTAAATAATCAATTACTTTACCTCTTCGACCGGGGCCCATCCTTGTGCCTATATACACTTTCTATTCAGGCTTATGTTCATACAATGGAACAACTTCGAGCTCTTTCTTTGTTTTGATGTGCTCGTCTTCCTCCGGTTCATGAATGACGTCCGGTCTGGAATCTGCATCCGTATGGTCTAATGCACCTTCCGTGGTAACTTGATTCACCTTCTCGTAAGTATTTTCTTTCGTACATGTTTCAGCAATAATACCTTCCGTACCTATTTGGGTAGTAATTTATTCCATGCCTGTTTTGGTAGTAATTTCTTCCACGCCTGTTTGGGCGGTGTTACCCGCTTGGGAGATTCCCTTATCTAGTAATTCTTCCACCTCTATTTTTTTGTTGTAGTGTACCACAGAGTTTATATTTCTTGCGGTTTGCTGATCGCCTCTAATTTGCTGAGTCCCCCATTCAGAGGGGAATTTAATTACCTGATGCATGGTGGAGGGTATTGCTTTCATGTCGTGGATCCATGGCCTTCCCACGATTACGTTATAAGCCATGTCAGTATCGATGACTTGGAACCTGGTTCTTTTGATCACCCCATCAGCATAAGTGCTAAGCTCAATTTGTCATTTTGTTATAACCGAAGAGTTATCAAACCCTGATATGGCTCGTGCCCTTGGAATTACTTGATTCCCCAATAGCATTTCTTCCACGACTCTTAGAAAAATGATATTGACTGAACTACCTGGATCAATCAACACTCTTTTTACGTTAGTGTCATGAATAAGTAAAGATATTACCAGAGCATCGTTGTGAGGAAGCATTAATCCGCCGATAATCGACATCATCGAAGGTTATATCGCCCGCTTCCAGAGTTTCACGAACCCGTTTTCCATGTGTAATTGTGAACTTTGTGGCCGTTTTGCAGACCACTACGTTTACTTCTTCACCTTTTTGTATCACGTTGGCTATTCGTTTTGGAGAATGAGGCTTTGGGGGCTCATGTCTGTTCTTCATATATGTCTGTTTACCTTTATCAATAAACAATTCTGTTAAATATCCCTGTTTCAATAAATTTTCTACTTCACCTTGTAAAAATCTGCAATTCGCAGTCTTGTGCCCATGATCGTTATGGAATTCACACCACTGATCTGGGTTCCTTCTATTTGGATTTGATCGCATCTCTTTGGGCCACTTAACCTTGTCTCCCATGTTCCTCAATATTGAGACAAGTTCAGTAGTACTTACATTAAAGGTATGATCCCCAATTCGGGTATTACCTCTAGGTCGTTCATCTTGATCTTTTCTGGATCTAGATGAGGATGAGACTACGTCTCTTCCTAGTGGTCTATAGTTTGACCTAGTGTTTTCAAACCTGGGACGAATATCACGTCCTGAGGGTCCTAAGTAAGGATCGTACATGTTTTTACCTAATCTTCTGTCTGATTCAGGACGTCTGGATATGGAATGATCTTCATCTCTTGAACGAGCAATGATATCTTATTCTATTATGAGTTTAGCATTATACCTATTATATACATCGTTCTACGTTGTAGCGGGAAATTCTCTTAGAATTTCCTTAAGTCGTCTCGTGGCTTCTGAGCTTTTATCATTTAGGTTGCTTGCAAATGCGTTGGCTCCCCAATTATCAGGCACCCTGGGTAATTGCATTCTTTCTCCTTGAAACCTCTATACAAACTCACAGAGTAGTTCCGTGTCTCCTTGTTTTATTTTGAATATGTCTTCCATTCTTTTCTCAACTTTTTGTGCACCAGAATGTGCTTCTATAAATGAATATGCAAGCTCAGAAAAAGAGTCAATAGCATTTTCAGAGAGAAGAGAATACCAGGTTAGGGCTCCTTTGGTAAGTGTTTCCCCAAATTTTTTGACAAGGACTGATTCAATCTCTTGTTTTGTTAAGTCGTTGCCTTTTACTCCAGTAGTGAAAGCAGTCACATGATTACGTGGGTCAGTTGTTCCATCATATTTGGGAACGTCCGGCATTTTAAAATTCTTGGGTATAGGCAAGGGTGCCGTACTTGGCTTCCAAGGTTGTTGAGAATACCTATCAACATCAATGCCTTTGATAATAGGCGGTACTCCAGGAATTTGTTCGATACGATCGTTCTGCTCTTTCATCTGTTTCTGCATGCTTAGCAGTAAATTTTGTAGCTCAGAGTTATTTGTCATACCTGGTCTTGCTTCGAGAGATTCATTAGAAGTATCTCCACTTCCTGAGTTCGCTTACCTAGATTGAGGATTTTCCATGGTGATGGTATTATTGGGGGGGGGGTGTCGGTGGTGCAGGTAATGCTGCCGGTAATCCCCACGCAAATTCTTGCAAAACATGGCTCACATAATCTGCAATCATTTTCTTTACTCGAATTCCACCGTTTGATCATTATTATCATTGTAGTTATTGGATCTTTCTGGGGATTGTTCCCTTGAACCACGTGGGGTTCCTGAAGGCGATGGAACTGGGGTTCTGTTCCTTTGCTGGTTGTTGTCGTTGGAGTTCGACATAGTTCAGAAGATATCGCTTGAAAAGAAAAAAAAGATTATCAGATTCCCAGTAACGGAACCAATTTGTTTAACCAAAGAATTGGATTGTTTTCCCAAAGCTATTTTAAGAAGGGCACAGGTTTCAGATAACCAAAGAATAAGATTATAATTGTAGACAAACTTGTAAATGGAAAGTAGTAAGATGCACAAAAAGTAAGTATATTGCAATAGTAGTTTGGGTGATCAACTTACAAGTTATATTTTACTCTCTTATATAGGGAATTTCTTAATATAACGTCTGCCTTTTTTAGTGATTGAGCATTAATGACTAATTATGACATTAATGTAACGTTACAATGAGTAATTTTAATTGTTGCGTGAATGTCGTGTAACGTGTGGATCACTAATTGAAGATCTCTGAATCCGCCCTTTGTTCTGCCCAGATACATTTTGACCGTGTCTCTTCATATTCTCAATTAGGTTGAGAGCTAATTAACCTGTGGGTGTGATTTGTCGTGCCTCCTTGCCTCATACCTCTTCATAGAGTCCCGTCCAGCTGTCGTGTCTTCATTGCTCCACGTAGAGGGCTGAATCATCAAGATTTATTACACGTATGAAGCTTTTTTTTACCAATACAACCACATCTCCCTAAGGTACCAACCTCTATCCTTGTTGTCTTCAGGGGTTACCAACACTTTTTTACTCCTGGCAACCAGAGTAAAAATCCCTTGACGAAATAAGGCAGTAGAATAAAAACGAATGAGATGATTAAAGGAAAAAAGAACCAAGGCTAATGTAGTTAAACATCTGAGACACGCAACAACCCGCCACACAAGAGGACCAATTTGTCCTAAGAAAATTTTGAAGAAACGACAAAATTCGATGATGACTGGATCAATAGGAGGTTTAAACCCTAAAGTAAAAGGGAAGGTATAAACGTAAGAATACCCCGTCTTTCATGACGTTATTCTTTGGTTCTCATTTGGAACGATGATAGGAAAATCAGACTTCCAAGAACGTTCCCTAAGAACAAGGGGAACTAAACTTTCAGTAATAAGGGTAGGGTCCTATTAGCACTATCAAGGGATAATGACTGATCAACAAGGACCTGACTATCCCTAGTGAAGGTAAACTCAGCAGGAATGATATCATCCACTCGTGGTTCGCGTAAGGATTTATGACGTTCTCTACCCCTAGATGAAGATCTGGAAGCCCTAGATCTTGGAGAAACTAAAGACCTAGCAGAAAGAGGGAAAGGAATCTGGGAAGATGAAGAACCTATTAAAGAAGTAGAGCCTAAACTCCTCAGTCTACCACCTCTCCGGCTCCGCGTCGGAGCAGAATAAGGGGTCAAATCATCCACATTCATCACTATTGTAGGTTGGTTCGATGAAGACATATTTACGAAGACAAGAAAAAAAACTCTTTACAAATAAAGAAGACAAGTTAGAAGTCTTTTGCTAAAGTAAAGAAAATAAAAGAGGTATTTATACTTGAAGACAACCATCAAACATGGGAAAAACAATGATGAGAAAGTCATAATTGAAGGTGTCACTTCGTGATTGATGCAGCCGCAAAAAGCCCTAAAAGGCGTCGAGTAACTGTAGAACCAATTTAGAGGGAACACATGGCTTGAGCATTAGATGGAAGTGATAAGCGACACCTATGTTCAGAGAAGGATACAATGTTTCGAGGTGAAACGGCGGAAAAATATTCCCGCCATAAATGCGTATCCACTTACCAAATATTAATCGATCTATAAATGGTAAGTGGGGGGACTATCTGTATTGGTAAATGACAGCTGGACATGATTCTATAAAGAGGTGCGAAGTAAAGAGACACAACTCAATAAACCTACGGAGTAATCAACTACGAGAAACTCAACCTGATTGAGACAAGGAAGAGACAATGTTATAATGAATCCGAACAAAGATACGGGCAGATCCAGAGACCCTCAATTAATGACTCACGCGTTACACATCCTTCATGCAACAATTATGGTCATTCTGTGTAACGTCTCATTAATGTAATAATTAGTCATTAATGAGCGATCATTGTAAGAGGTAGACGTTGTATTAAGAAATTCCCTATATAAGGGAATAAAATATAACTTGTAAGGGCATCTAAACTATGAATACAATACATTTTACTTTTCTGTGGATCATATTATTTTCTATTTACTTACTCCTTTTTATTTATTATTATTTCCTGGATTATTAGAAACCCGTGTTCATCCTAAAAATAACTTTGGTCAAAGGATCTAATTCTTTGGTTAAAAAGGTATATCCTAGCAGAGTCTTAGCAAAGAAATCAAGGGTTCCAGAGAGAGAGCCAATTCTGAACAAAGAAAGGTATCAACCATACGTAGAGAATAAGATAAATATCCCAAGGCGTCACATACCTCGAAGTGATCAAAGTATGGACCAAGGCCAAAATCCTCAGGGACTCGTAAACAAAGCAAGGTTTGACAAGAACACAAAGCCGATAGAAGAACCCCGGCTATCTGAGTACAATTTCAACATTGATGTTTCTGATATAGTATCGGTCATAGGTAAAATCAAAGACACCAGGTGGCCAAGAACCATGCTATTAGATCCTTCTCAAATGAATCCCAACCTGATATGCGAATTTCACGATACGCACGGCTATAGGACCGAGGACTGCAGACAACTCCGAGAAGAGGTGGCCTGACGGATTAGCAAGGGGAACCTTCGAGAGTTCCTCAGTGACAGAGCCAAAAACCAATTCCGGGAAAGAGAGGCAAATAGGAAAATGAAATAGAAAAGCCACATCACGTCATCCACATGATTATCGGAGGAGTCGACATCCCCCAGGGACCTATTTTCAAATGAACAAAAGTATCCATCACCAGAGAAAAGCGAACTTGGAGCTACACGCCCGAAGATTCCCTTTCATTCACTGAAGAGGACATCGAGACCTTGTCTCAACCTCACAATGACGCACTGGTAATTTCTTTTGTTTTGAATAAATTTCTAATTAAACATGTGCTCGTGGATCCAGGTAGATCGAGGGTGCTAAAGCAACTCGGTTTGCTTGACAAGATCGTGCCCGCCTCTCGTGTCCTCAACGGATTCAACATAGCAAGCGAAACAACGAAAGGGGAAATCACATTTCCAGTCAGCATGGCCGTACAACTCAAAACGCCAAGTTCCATGTCATTGAAGGCGACATGAGGTACAACGCATTGCTTGGAAGGCCATCGATTCACAGTATGAGGGCGGTACCGTCAACCTTTCATCAAATGATGAAGTTCCCCACGATGGATGGAATAAAAATGGTATATGGGGAACAACACGGGGCGAAAGAAATGTTCGGGGTGCACGACGTGGCGCCGATGCCGGCACCTTCTCCATGGAATGAGCCAAAAAACAAGCAAGTAGCCGAGCAAACAATCACGGACTGCATCCTCGATGAACGATTAAAGGACCGTGCCGCATCCTTGGAACGAGTAACTAAGGAATATCGAGGCTTGAACGCCACCACAGTCAAGGTACAACCCTCTCCCTCTTTCCCTCACGCTTTACACTAACCTATGTGCAAGTGTTCGAATGAAAAGAATCGGAGAACCCTCTAGCTCGAAGGCCTTAGGTTTTAAAGCATGCGTTGCGCTCTTTTTCCCTCACGTCGGATTTTATCCCAAATAGGTTTTACCGATGAGGTTTTTAACGAGGAAACACCCATATGCCACCTGAGGAGAAGTCACCAAGTATTCAAGGCTCCTCTCCGATCAACCTCAAATACTAGGGGGCATCTACCAGGAGATCACTAAAATATGCCAAAGGGGGTCTCGATAGGAGAATGATGTACTGGACCAAAAGGTCGAATGAACCGTGCCCACATAGAACAATTGAACCCTCGATGGTAAAAACATGTATGCTTGTACCAAGTAATCAGAGAAGATTCTTTTATCACCAAAACACTTCGCACCTCAGAAAAGTTTGTTATTTTTACATGAAGCGGCCCCAGGGCGCAAAATTCACCGACCACTCGAAAACTGTCCTCGACAGTCATCCCATCGTGTCACCAAAAACTCAAAGCCATAAGCTCTCCATGAGGAAATACTAACTCTAACTCGGGGACATCCCTCAATTATCGGCTCAACAAGCTGTCTAACTCGAAGCCGTAAGACCCTAGGGCCGGCAACATCAAACAACATAAGCCCTCCATGAGGCAATATCAACTCTAGAAAAGGCACTGTCCTCGATAGTCGACTCATAGCCATAAGATCTTAGGGCTGGCAACTTAAAACTCATAAGCCCTCCATGAGGCAACATCAAAACTATAAGACCTCAAGCAAGACGTGTACTGACTCATAAGACCTTAAAAAGGCATAATACCGATATCAAATTCAAGGCTATATATCGAACTTATAAGACTCAAAAAAGGCATACCCTCGATATAGACGTTGAGGCTATCTCACTCGGGGACTAAAAGGCTACAACTAAATACAAATGACAACCATCAGAAGGCTCCGGCCAAATTAAAGTGACTAGGAGACGTCTGACTATCGCCATAAAATCACAGGCCTCCAATTACTTCGAAAGAACTTCGAAAAGAACCGGTTAAAGGTCAGACCGACCTAAAGCGTAAGAGCCCAAGTCGCCAGCTACATTAAAGGTCGTACCGACCTAAAGCGTAAGAGCCCAAGTCACCAGCTACATTAAAGGTTATACCGACCTAAAGCGTAAGAGCCCAAATCGCTAGCTACACTAAAGGTCGTATCGACCTAAAGTGTAAGAGCCGGAGTTGCCAGCTACAGGTCGTACCGGCCCAAGACGCCTAAGGGACAATTTAAAAACCTAAGGGCCGATGAGCTCGAGTCGAATCCGACTCGGAGACTGAGCCCAAAACGGTTAACTAAAGCGCCTAAGGACCGAACACGTAAGAGTCTAAGTCGGCAGTTACACTAAAAGTCATACCAACCTAAAGAGTAAGAGCCCGAGTTGCTAGCTACAGGTCGAACCGACCAAAAATGCCTCAGGGACAATTTAAAAACCTAAAGGCCGATGAGCTCGACTCAAATCCGACTCAGAGACTGAACCCGAAACGGTTAAATAAAGTACCTAAGGGCCGAACGTGCAAAAACCTAATTCACCAGCTACATTAAAGGTCGTACCGACCTAAAGTGTAAGAGCCCAAGTCGTCGGCTACACTAAAGGTCGTACCAACCTAAAGCGTAAGAGCCCGATTTGCCAGCTACAGGTCGAACCGACCCAAAACGCCTCAGGGACAATTTAAAAACCTAAGGGTCGATGAGCTCGAGTGGAATCCGACTGGAAGACTGAGCCCGAAACGGTTAACTAAAGCACCTAAGGGCCAAATGCGTAAGAGCCTGAGTCGCCAGCCACACTGAAGGTCGTGCCGAAGGACCAATTTGTAACCCCAAGGGTTTTTATCACGAAAGCCAATTCATCGGGCTGATTATGGACAAGAAAATAAAAAAAAGAATCTTTCATATATGTATGTATATT
The DNA here is from genome assembly GCA_005239525.1 of Nicotiana knightiana. Lineage (NCBI taxonomy): Eukaryota > Viridiplantae > Streptophyta > Magnoliopsida > Solanales > Solanaceae > Nicotiana > Nicotiana knightiana. The sequence continues at coordinate 3,730 of ML412196.1, read as the reverse complement.
ACAAATATGCATTTACAACGCTCCCACAGGAGTTTCTATAAAGAACATAGAAGGAAAACCTAATCTACTCTAGGGACCATCTCCCTCGGAAGCCTTCAAATAGCAACATCGACACCAGAAGAAAGGAAAAACTTGGCGTCGATCTCATCCGCCTTGGTCTGCTTTATCTCTTCCGAGAGATCAAAGCCCCTAGCATGAATCGCTTCAAGCGTCTCCCTCCGAGAACTACATCGGACATACTTATTTCCCCTCCTCTCTCTGTCAAAAACTCCCCTCAGATCAGCCCGAGCATTGGCAGCATCTTTTAAATAGACGAACACCTTCTTATCAGCCTTTGCCCGAACTTCTTCAGCTTCAGCACGCGCATCCATGACCTCGACATTCAGACTTAAAAGATCAGTCTTGAGCTTGGGAATTCTGCTCGTTTGAATCGAGCTACCTTCTCAGGAATTACAAAGTTGTATCTGGAGGGCAGCAGCCTTTTCCAAAGCATTCCTTTGGGCTGCAACATGTACGCCTATCTGCGCCTTCAACGCTTGGGATTCAGAATTAACTTGACCGACTTTGCCCCAAAGGCACTCTAACGCTTTTATCTTTCCCTGCAGCTGAAGCACCAAAACATTAGTTCCCAAAAGCGAGAAAGGAAGCACATACTCCTTCGGGGTAAGGGTTACCTGATGCTCGAGATTGCCTTCAATGTTCTGACTCCGATGCATCTCCGCCTGAAGATGTATCAAGTTTTTTGTCTTCTTATTATAAAGAAGCTTCAGAGATTTTTCGTTACCTAAAGCTTCCCGCAACCTGGTCTCACAGCAAAGGAGCTCAAACTTGAGTTTGCAAAAACCTATAGAAGAGAAACTTCATTTCAAAGAATGAAGATTCATAGCTAACAAGCCAGCAAGGCCAAGTAGAACTCACCTCCGAATAGAGCCGCTGAGCCTCCTCAGAAGTTTAACATGCATCTACTGGCCTGGCCCCATCGCCCCAGTTGAACCACTATCAATAGGGGCATGCCCACTCGAAACCTCACTTGGTTCGGGTGGTCCTTGGTTCCGTGTGTCCCTCGAAGTACCTTCGAGGGCAGAAGTAGATGAAGGTGGAGGACTTTTGCTCTTCCTCTCTCTCGAGGAATCTCTTCTACGAAATTAGAGGCCTCAAGCCTAGTAGAATCGGCAACTTAGGAAGAGCCCCCAGCTCAAACCGTAGACAAAGAATCATCCCCCCGAGGAGAGCTGGTGTCCGCACAATGACCAACATAAATAAAGCTCTCCTCGGCAACAGACTCCCTTATCTCTCTGAGAAGGCCCCGCCTCATTGAGGATGTCCTCGTCTGCAGAGGATCTTCTTCGCTTATTGTCCTCCCTTGGGCCTTCCCTCTCCTCGAAGGGGCACGGTCTCATTTCAGAAAACCCACCAACACCTGCGGTGGCAGAGTTAGTACACACAAAAGAAAACACTCATCAAAAGGGCAACCGCGCGGATCATACCGTGGTGCTTTGCTTCCCATCTTCCCTTCGACATATCAAGCCACTTTCATTCGTTGTATGTTAAGGAAGCTTCCAGCCTCCGAGTCTAGTCTGCAAGATTGGGGACCTCCCCCTGCACCTATGGGACCGCTGAAAATGAGAAAAATAAACACTCTTACAAATCGGTGAGAGAAAGAGATATTAAGGTACGATGCGACACTTACGTTTGAAGTTCCATTTATTGGGAAATGGAAGGAACACCATTGGAATGATATCGACGGTCCTCACTCGAACAAATCGACTCATCCATCCTCCATTTCGGTCCTCATCATCGCTGGCAATAAAAGGCTTGGTGGATTAGCGTCGTAACGCAATCAAGTCTCGACAATGCTGAGGATGATATAAGCTAATGAGGTGGCTGAGGGTAAAATCATGCTCGGCCTTTTTGTTAAAGTACCTCATCATCAGCACTATCTTCCAAAAGGATGGATGAATCTGAGACAGGGTGACTCGGTACCTTTTGTAGAATTTGAGCACAAGTCAGTGGAGGGGGCCTAATGTAAATGGGTACGTATACACGGTCAAGAATACCTCTACGTAAGTCATGACGTTCTCTTCTCAAGAAGGTATCTGCAGCATCACATTTTCCCCCAGCCACAGTCTCTTCTCACGGCCTCGAGATGGTTTTCTTCTATCGGTCGGACGAACCTCGAATCATGCTCCCGATTGCCTGGGGCATCGAAGGGTTTCTCTAATGAAAAGTCTTTCGTCGGAGCAAAGCAGTATGAGGTAAACTCACCGTACGCCGGTGGTGTATCACCGGCCAGGCAAAGAGCAGATGAAGAATTTCCCTCTTCTTGGTGAATGGATTCGGGCACGACAGCCATGACTACTCAAACAAAGGTAAAAAGGAAAGATGAAAACATATCTGCAAGATGAGAAAAAGAAGAGAGCATTGAGAGGAATGTTAGTTTTGCAAAGTCGCAAGACTTAAAATTAAGAGGAAACAAGAATATCTATAAAGAATGTGGTGTCCATTCAACTACTTTGAGAGCCATTTAATTATGGCAAAGTTGTCATAACGTTTGGGGAAGTGTACCGGTGGGACCACCTCGGTCTCTGCACGGTCATGTCACATAAATGACACTGTCATGCGGCACTCGAGGGATCGAACTCCCATGCCGGCCTAACCTCGAGAAGGTGTCCAATCTCGAGGGGGTCTATTATTGAAAATACAAGTTTCGAAGGGCTAGGAGTCGAAGCTTGAAATTCAACTTTTGCGCAAGCATTACAGAACAAAGTTTGTAGATATGTAGCAAATGGGGCATTTTATTTCAGAAAAATGCATTTACAAATATGTTTCTACAAAAGTTCCCCCGAAGGGTTCCATATACAGAAAAAGGAAAAAACAACATAACAGGAGAATCTACTCTTCGCCGTTGTTGGTTGATTTCCCAATGCACACGCAAGTGTACGTGGTCGACAAGTAATATAGGATTTTAAGTCCAGATATCGTACCCACAGAGACTTGTGTAAACTACTTGCTAAATCACTCTAATCGTTATTTAACCAAGCCAATATAAAATCA
>ML412194.1:106616-138376 GCA_005239525.1 Nicotiana knightiana | reverse complement strand
GGGGGGGGGGGGGGTGTTATCAAAAACTATTCTAAAGAGAATAATTGGGTTTGAACATCGATTTGGTATTAGAATTTGATGATTAGTATGGTTGAACTCGTAATTGAATGGGTGTCAGATTTTGTAAATTCTGTCGGGTTCCGAGGTGCGGGCTTGGGGTCAACTTTTGGGATCGATTTTTAGATTTTGATAAAGATTGAGTCTTTATGATTTGGAATAGTTTCTTATGAGTTTTATTTGTGCTTTGAAGTTATTTATGTTAGATTTGAGCCGTCTGAAGTTCATTTCACCCGAGAAGTTCATTTAGAGTATCGATTTGTCTTCTTTGAGGTAAGTATCTTGCCTAACCTTGTGTGGGGGAACTACCCCTTAGGATTTGAGTCTTATTCTATGTTGATTGTAGTCTGTGTACGTGAGGTGATGAGTACATGCTCGAACTTATTTGTGGAGAGTTGGCCTTTTAGGGTTCTTCAGTCCTTATATTCACTGTGTATGAAGTTGTTCTTGATATGTTTGAGTTCCTATTTGCTAGTTTCACCTCTACATGCTTTAATTAGAGTCAATTGCTTTAGGATTCACTCTTATTGTGTATTTGACTCTTATTTGACTTAATTGAAGATTTTACCTCTTCCATCGTCATGCTATCTTTTCATAACTGCTTATCTTTAATTGAAATTATTATTATCTCATCCTATAATTGTTCGGTCTTAATTGGAGTTGTGGTTATCTTTTGCTGCTTATCCTAATTGAATTGTTGAATATCCTTCGTAATTTCTTAGCCTAAAAAGGAGTTTAGATAACCTATATCTTAGTTGACTTGCCTTTATTTGGAACTATTTGACTCGTGTTGGCTTCCTTAATGTTGACTTGAATATTGTGGAATCGTTGATACATTTTAGCTTTCCCTTGTTGAGCTGTTCTCTTTACGCGTATCATTCTTTACTGTGGTTATTCCTTGTGAAGAATAAAGGGGATATCCAGAATTGTAACAACTATAAGGGTATCAATTTACTAAGTCATACCATGAAAGTTTTAGAGAGGGTGGTGGAAGGAAGGATAAGGAGGGCGGTGTCTATATCAGAAAACCAGTTCTGGTTCATGCCGGGTCGTTCTACTACGGAAGCTATCAACCTTATCAGGAGGATGGTGGAACTATACAGGGATAGGAAGAGGGATTCGCATATGGTGTTTATTGACCTAGAGAAGGCATATGACAAGGTCCCTAGGGACGTCTTTTGGAGGTGTCTGGAGGTGAAAGGTGTGTCGGTGGCTTACAATAGGAGATAAGGGATATGTATGATGGAGCTATGACTCGGGTCAGGACATTGGGAGGTGGCTCAGAGCCTTTTCCAGTGGTTATGGGGTTACACCAAGGATCTGCGCTCAGCCTGTTCTTATTTGCTCTGGCGATGGACGCACTGACATACCATATCCAAGGAGAGGTGCCATGGTGTATGTTGTTCACTGATGATATAGTTCTGATTGATGAGACGCGAGGCGGCGTTAATGGGAGACTGGAGGTATGGAGGCAAGCCCTGGAGTCTAAAGGTTTCAAGTTGAGTAGGACTAAGATGGAATATGTGGAATGTAAGTTTAGCGACGTGAGGAGGGAAGTGGATGTGGAAGTCAGGCTTGACTCACAGGTCATCCTCAAGAGAGAAAGTTTTAAGTACGTAGGGTCAATTATCCAGGGAGATACGGAGATTGACGGGGATGTTACACACCGTATTGGGGTGGGGTGGATGAAATGGAGGTTAGCGTCTGGAGTCCTGTGTGACAAGAAGGTGCCACCGAAACTCAAAGGTAAGTTCTATAGAGCGGTGGTTAGACCAACCATGTTTTATGGAGCTGAGTGTTGGCCAGTCAAGAATTCACATATCCAGAAGATGAAAGTAGCAGAAATGAGGATGTTGAGATGGATGTGTGGGTAAACTAGACTGGATAAGATTCAGAATGAAGATATTCGGGAAAGGGTAGGCGTGGCTCCCGTGGACGACAAAATGCGGGAAGCGCGCATTAGATGGTTCGGACACGTGCGGAGGAGAAGCCTAGATGCATCGGTTAGGAGGTGTGAGCAGTTGACTTTGGCAGGTACGAGAAGAGGCAGCGGGCGGCCTAAGAAGTATTGGGGCGAGGTGATCAGGCAGGACATGATGCGGCTTCAGATTTCCGAGGACATGGCTCTTGATAGGAACATATGGAGGTCGAGCATTATGGTGGTAGGCTAGTGGTAGTCGAGAGCTCTTCCCTTTTTGTACCGGGTAGTCTGACAGAATTTTGTTTAGGTTTGTTAGCGGTCTGTGTTGTATTCACATTGTTGTTTTGCATAGTTTTGTGTTATTGTCCTTTCACTTATTCGTTGTTGTTATTTTATTTCTGACATCTTTTGTTGTTACATGACTTTTCTCTTTATTCTTTTATGATATTATTGTCTCTCCTGTTGAGCCGAGAGTCTCCCAGAAATAGCCTCTCTACCCTTTTCAGGGTAGGGGTAAGGTCTGCGCACACTCAACTCTCCCCAGACCCCACTAGTGGGATTTTACTGGGTATGTTGTTGTTGTTGTTGGTTATTCCTTGTGAATGAGTTCTACCATTTCTTTGTGATTTAAAGTTCTTGATTTGATTTACTTCTCGTACTTTGTCTTATTGTCATTGTTGTTGCTGTACTTGTTGTGGTAATGCACGAGGTTTCTGCCGTGTTGTAACTGTTATCTCTGTTGGTTGCTCTGCATATTTACTTTGGGACTACGGAACGGGATTCCAAGAGATCCCCCTGCATATTTACTTTAGGACTACGGAACGGTATTCCGGGAGATTCCCCTGTACTGCATATTTACTTTGGGACTACGGAACGGTATTTCGGGAGATCCACCAGCACTGCATATTTACTTTGGGATTACGGAACGGTATCGAGAGATCCATTTTACTGTATATTTACTTTGGGACTACGAAACGGTATTCCAGAAGATCCCCTAGCACTGCATATTTACTTTGGGACTACGGAACGGTATTTCGGAGATCCCCTTGCATATTTACGTTTGGGACTACGGGACGGTATCCTGGGAGATTCCCTATTGTTATATATATGTTCTGAGATGCTAATCTTCTTTGATTACATTCATTTAAACATTCTACGTGTTGTCCGTTCTTTTCCTTATGCTTACTAGCTGGTACGAACTATATTAGGACACTTGCACAGGCATATGCGTAGCTAAGCACCCCTTATCAGATAAGAGGTTTTCTTGATATTGCCGAGTATAGACACACACCCTTGTTTACTTGCCTTCCATGTGAGAATGGCTCTATTTGGCACGTGATTCGTACGTGCGGTTATGAGGGCACATGATGCCAAGTGTTAGGGTTTAGGTCTTTAGACCCGTATTGTATGATTATGAGATAAGGTGTCACAGGGTGACTTATATTCGAAGGATATTTATTTGAAACGTTTATATTCGAAAAGTATTTATCTTGAAAAAACTATGTTTGAAGGATATTTATTTGAAGGAAGTATATTTCAAAAAGAAATTCTTATTGGGAAGGATTATATTCTAAGGAATTCTATTAAAAAACTTATGGGTGAAAGATTTATACTTGAAGGTTTTGACTAATTTATTGGAGTTTGTTGGCTAAGACCTGATCTGAAAACTATCGCAGTTGCTGAGTCACTACTTGTATTTACTATATTTGTGATTTCAGATTTGGGTTGTGTTTCTATTCACTCTTCTGTGTCATTATTATGGTGTTCCACTGTTACTTTCTATTTTTCTTATTTATTGTAGTTGCTATATTGTTAGCCATATCGCGTATTCTTTAGATATATATCATGTTCTGTTATTCCTATACTTATGCTTGTTCAGTTTATTAGACCAGTGGGTCTCTTCACTAGTACTCGTCACTACTTCACCGAGGTTAGTCTTGATACTTGCTGGGCACCGCTGTGGTGTGCTCATACTACACTTCTGCACATTTTTGTGCAGATCCAGGTATTGCAAAGTCGGTTGACCATTAGCTAGCAGAACAGATTGTTGATGCGGAGACTCAAGGTAAACCTGCTGCTGTGTTCGTAGGCTTCAGAGTCACCTTCCTATTTTGCATTTCACACTGTTTTTATCTATTTCCAAAACAGTTGTATTTAGAAGTTGTACCAAATTCTGTAGAGCTTATGACTTGTACTACCTTTTTTTGGGAAATTATAAATTCTGTAAAGATTTCTATATCGAGACTGTTAGGTTTTCTTTATTATTGTTGTTATTCAATAGATGTTAGGCTTACCTAGTCCCTAAGACTAGGTGCCATCACGATACCCAACAGAGGGGAAATTAGGTCGTGACAAGTTGGTATCAGAGCTCTAGGTTCATAGGTGCTACGAGTCTTTAGTAGAGTCTTGAGGATCGGTACGAAGACGTCTGTACTTATCTTCGAGAGGCTACGAAACTATTAGGACAATTTCACTTCCTTTATTCCCATCGTTCGAGTTCATTGATCTCGAAATTTGAACTTTTATCATTCCATTCTCTCATAGATGTTGAGGACACGAGATGCAGTTCCTGATGATGTAACCCCCAGAACAGATGTCGCTAGGGGCAGAGGCAGAGGCCGATGAGGAGCACGTGCCGCAGCTAGGGCACCTACCAGAGCAGCAGTTGAGGATCCGCCAATAGTTCCAGTTGGGGGCAGGTACCGGAGGCACCTGCTATTACCCCCGGACTTCAGGAGACCTTAGCACAGTTCCTGAGTATGTTTGGTACATTGACTCAAGCGAGGTTGATTCCGGATGCACCATCTACTTCACAGATCGGGGGAGGAGCTCAGACTCCCGCTGCCCACACTCTAGAGCAGTGAGTTCATGTTGGTCAAGTTCCAGGTGTCATGGTGACACAACCTGTGGTTCCAGTTAAGCCCATGGCCAGGACAACAACATTTGAGAAAGGGCAGCCTAGATTTGCGAGGTTCAAAAAAATATGACCTTCCTATATTCAGTGATTTGGCGAGGCATGCACCTTCCTTGGTTGCTACAGTTAAAGAGCGTGTCCATAGATTCATTGAGGGGCTCATGCATGGTATTCGATTCAGCATGGCTTGGGAGTTGGAGTCAGATATTTCGTTTCAGCAGGTGGTAGGGATTGCTCGCCAGTTAGAGGGCATGTGGGACCAGGAGAGAGAGGACATGCGAGGTCAGGTGAGAGAGGATAGGGAGGCGAGGAGTCCTTGTAGACCAGAGAGATCTGCTGGTCCTTATTTTAGAGGTAGGGTGCGACATGGTAGAGGCTTCATGGGTCAGCCAGTTCAGTTTGCATTTCAGGCTTCGCACAGTGATTCAGGTGTTCATGGGTCTCGGAGTACCTGTACCGCACAGTTCCCATAGCCACGTCAGTAAAGAGGTTGATTTGAGTGTGAAGATACTAGCCACATGGTGAGAGATTGTCCCAGACTTCAGACAAATGTGTCACAGTGAGGTATTCAGGCGAGTAGAGGGCGCCCAAGAGGGGGGAGGACCAGCTCGTTGATGTGTTTCATATGGTAGACTTGAGGACGTTGCGCCAGATGATGTCATACAGGTATGCCTTCGGTTTGTTCTAGAGCAGCACCTTCCGTATTTTGTTTTAGTTCTGCTTATCAGGGTGAGTTCCCCTATTTGTTGCTCGACTTATGGGTGCGTTTCATGATTATCACTCTGTTTATGTGTTTCCCCTGTTGGGAGGTTTTATGAGTGATAGCCCGTATCTATCATTTGTTTCTATTCATTATTGAGAGTTATGAGACTAGTAGTATTCCATTACGGTAGGTTTGATGTGATTCCTGAGTATTTTTTGTTACGAGCTGTGATTTTTATGCTCCACCAGTGTGGGACCCAGCACGTGTTGTAATTTTATTATCGGAATTGATCTAGTGAAAAGTTCCAGTTGGTTTGATGTATATCCTATTTGTGATTCAGAGTTGAGGGTGGGACCCTCGTGATTTCCTGTGATTTGATGTGCTCGAACCGGGCTATGTACCGAGGTGGAAGTTATACCAGGATGAGATCCTTGTGATTTGTTCATATATTTTGATTTTTCCTTGTGTTGATTCGTAGAATTGTACTATTAGAGAGTTGTGCCTGTCGGGCTTGTTTGGTAGTTCTCTTATGTATTCCTCTCTACGTATTCAGTCATTTTCGTTCTATGCTTCTTGAGTTTTAGCTTGCGGGGTGTGTGCCCGATGGTGTTAGTTGTGACTTGTTGATCCAGGTGTATAGTTATGAGGTATTCGTGTTCCTTGCATCATTGTCAGTGTTGTGGAGGTTTGAAACAGAGTTCTAATGGATATGAGGCTAATTGTCAGTGCTGGATTTGATTTCGGGCAGATATTGTGATCAGAAATGTTATTATAGACCTATGTGTGATGTGGCATGTTGTGTGATTGTATTCTACATATGCCGGCATGAGTTTTTACAGCTGAGTGAGACTGATAATGGATATGATTTAGAATCGGGTCTTTTGGAAATGAATGGAAGGTGAGAATTTTGGCTCTAAGGCTTATTGGTATTGGTAGAAAAGCTAAATTACAGTTGAGATGGCGCCGCCAGGCTTATGTAGATTAGGGTGATGTGGGATCACCTGCGGGTGTATGTTGGAAGTGTGCATTCAGTGATTTGATAACTTCAAGGTGAATCTTGGCACGTTTGAGGACAAACGTTTATTTAAGAGGGGGAGGATGTAACGACCCGACCGTTCGTTTTGAGAATTTAAGTTCCGTTCAGCGGCGTAAAGTCTTGAACAACTTCATATTATGTGTGTCCACTTGCGTGCATGTTTGAATTCAATTACTGTAGGTGCGAATAATGGTCCGCAAAAGCAGAAATGGCAGCTGGAAATGTGCATGTGCGAATATTTTTGTTGCAAAAGCGAAAATCCCTGAGTATAAAAACTCAGACCGCGTCCTTTTTGTATTTTGAGCATATCTTGAGTTCTAGAGCTCCGATTGAGATTATTTTCGCGACATTCTTCTTGTATTTTCATGAGGGTCGGTATCTAAGTATAATTTTTGTATTTGAATATGATAACAGAAGTTCATTGTTTGAATTAATTCATGTTTTGATTGGAGAATTGGGATTTTTTTTTTATTAAACACTATTCTAAAGAGAATAATTGGGTTTGAGCATCGATTTGGTATTGGAATTCGATGAAATTAGTATGATTGTACTCGTAATTAAATGGGTGTCAGATTTTATAAATTTTGTCGGGTTTCAAGGTACAGGCCCGTGGTCGACTTTTGGGATCGATTTTTAGATTTTGATAAAGATTGAGTCTTTATGATCCGGAGAGTTTCTTTTGAGTTTTATTTGTGCCTTGAAGTTATTTTGGTTGGATTTGTGCTGTCCGGAGGCCATTTCACCTGAGAAGTTTGTTTAGAGTATCAATTTGTCTTATTTGAGGTAAGTATCTTGCCTAACCTTGTGTGAGGGAATTACCCCTTAGATTTGAGTCTTCTATGTGTGTCCACTTGCATGCATGGTTGAATTCAATACTGCAGGTGCGAATAATGGTCCGCAAAAGCGGAAATGGCAGCTGGAAATGTGCATGTGCGAATATTTTTGTTGCAAAAGCGAAAATCCCTGAGTATAAAAAATCAGACCGCGTTATTTTGGTATTTTGAGCATATCTTGAGTTCTAGAGCTTCGATTGAGGTGATTTTCGCGGCATTCTTCTTGTATTTTCATGGGGGTCAGTATCTAAGTATAATTTTTGTATTTGAATATGATAACGGAAGTTCATTTTTTGAATTAATCCATATTTTTGTTAGAGAGTTGAGTTTTTTTTTATCAAACACTATTCTAAAGAGAATAATTGGGTTTGAACATCGATTTGGTATTGGAATTTGATGAAATTAGTATGATTGTACTCGTAGTTAAATGGGTGTGATTTTGTAAATTTTGTCAAGTTTCGAGGTGCGGGCCGTGGTCGACTTTTGAGATCGATTTTTAGATTTTGATAAAGATTGAGTCTTTATGATCCGGAATAGTTTCTTATGAGTTTTATTTATGCCTTGAAGTTATTTTGGTTAGATTTGAGCTGTCCGGAGGTCATTTCACCTGAGAAGTTTATTTAGAGTATCAATTTGTCTTATTTGAGGTAAGTATCTTGCCTAACCTTGTGTGGGGGAACTACCCCAATTTGTCTTATTAGTATCTTGCCTAACCTTGTGTGGGGGAACTACCCCTTAGGATTTGAGTCTTCTATGTTGATTGTAGTCCGTGTACGCAAGGTGACGAGTGCGTGCTCGGACTTATTTGGGGAGAGTTTTTTAGGGTTCTTCAGTCCTTATATTCACTGTGTATGAAGTTTTTCTTGATACGTTTGAGTTTCTATTTGCTAGTTTCACCTCTACATGCTTTAATTAGAGTCAATTTCTTTAGGATTAACTCTTATTGTGTATTTGACTCTTATTTGACTTAATTGAAGATTTTTTACCTTTTCCATCGTCATGCTATCTTTTCATAACTGCGTATCATTAATTGAAATTATTATTAGCTCATCCTATAATTGTTCTGTCTTAATTGGATTTATGGTTATCTTCTGCTGCTTATCCTTATTGAATTATTGAATATCCTTCATAATTGCTCAACCTAAAAAGGAGTTTAGATAACCTATATCTTAGTTGACTTGCCTTTATTTGGAACTATTTGACTCATGTTGGCTTCCTTAATGTTGACTTGAATATTGTGAAATCGTTGCTACATTTTAGCTTTCTTTGTTGAGCTGTTCTCTTTACGTCTAGCATTATTTACTGTTGTTACTCCTTGTGAATGAGTTCTACTGTTTCTTTGTGATTTAAAGTTCTTGAGTTGATTTACTTGTCGTACTTTGTATTATTGTCATTGTTGTTGTTGTACTTGTTGTGGTGTTGCACGAGGTTTATGCCGTGCTGTAACTGCTATATCTGTTGGTTGCTCTGCATATTTACTTTGGGACTACAGAACGGTATTCCGGGAGATCCCCTGCATATTTACTTTTGGACTACGGAACGGTATTCCGAGAGATCCCCCTATATTGCATATTTACTTTGGGACTACAGAACGGTATTCCGGGTGATCCCCCAGCACTGCATATTTACTTTGGGACTACGGAGCGGTATTCCGGGAGATCCCCCTATACTGCATATTTACTTTGGGACTACGAAACGGTATTCCGAAAGATGCCCCTGTACTGCATATTTACTTTGGGACTGCGGAATGGTATTCCGGGAGATCCCCTAGCATTGCATATTACTTTGGGACTACGAAACGGTATTCCGGGAGATCCCCCTTGCGCATTTATGTTTGGGACTACGATAAGGTATCCTGGGAGAACCCTTATTGTTATATCTGTGTTCTAAGCTGCTAATCTTCTTTTCTTATATTCATTTAAACATTCTACGTGTTGTCCGTTCTTTTCCTTATACTTATTAGCTGGTACGAACTATATTAGGGCACTTGCACAGGCATATGCGTAGCTAAGCAGATCTTATCGGATATGAGGTTTTCTTGATATTGCCGAGTATAGACACACACCCTTGTTTACTTGCCTTCCATGTGAGAATGGCTCAATTTGGCACGTGAGTCGTCCGTGCGGTTAGGAGGGCACAAGATGCCAAGTGTTAGGGTTCAGGTATTGAGACCCATATTGTATGATTATGAGATAAGGTGTCACAGGGTGACTTATATTCGAACGATATTTATTTGAAAAGTTTATATTCAAAAAGTATTTATCTTGAAAGAACTATGTTTGAAGGATATTTATTTGAAGGAAGTATATTTAAAAAAGAAATTCTTATTGGGAAGGATTATATTCTAAGGACTTCTATTCAAAAACTTATGGGTGAAAGATTTATACTTAAGGTTTTGACTAATTTATTGGAGTTTGTTGGCTCAGACCTGATGTGAAATCTATCGCAGTTGCTGAGTTACTACTTGTGTTTACTGTATTTGTGATTTCGGATTTGGGTTGTGTATCCGTTCACTCTTCTGTGTCCTTATTATGGTGTTCTGCTGTTACTTGCTGTTTGTCTTCCTTATTACAGTTGCTATATTGTTAGCCATATCGTGTAGTCTTTAGATAGATATCATGTTCTGTTATTCCTACACTTATGCTTGTTCAATTTATTAGACCAGTGGGTGTCTTGACTAGTCCTCGTCACTACTTCACCGAGGTTAGTCTTGATACTTGATGGGCACCGTTGTGGTGTGCTCATACTACATTTATGTACATTTTTGTGCAGATCCAGGTATTGTAAAGTTGGTTGGTCATTAGCTAGCAGCACAGATTATTGCTGTGGAGACCCACGGTAAACCTGTTGCTGCATTCGCAGGCTTCAGAGTCACCTTCATATTTTGCATTTCACACTATTTTTATCTATTTCCAAAACAATTATATTTAGAAGTTGTACTAATTCTACAAAGCTTATGACTTGTACTACCGGTTTTTATGAGATTATAAATTCTGTAAAGATTTCTATATCGAGACTGTTACGTTTTCTTTATTATTGCTGTTATTCAGTGGATGTTAGGCTTACCTAGTCCCTAAGACTAGGTGCCATCACGATACCCAACAGAGGGGAAATTGGGTCGTGACAATACGTATGTACTCCATCCCTACAAAAAAGTAGTCAAAACAATCTATTATATGCTAGAAGCACAAGTAACTTGAGTCGAAAAGAATAAAGTTTTGTAAATGGAAGAACAAAAAGGATGACTGAACTGCAATTTGATCTTTGAACTTGCTGCTTGTGTCATAACGAGGGCTCAAATCAAGTTTTCATATTTCCAAAAGTGAACTCTGTAGAAAGCTGTAAGCAAATTTGCAAGTAGATGAAAACACCAGTTGAGGTAATATATTACCATCTTAATATTGTACCTGAGAAAATAAAGTTTAAAAAAAAAAAGTAAAGTGAACAAAGGAAGAACTCAAATCTTTTACATTAAAGTTCTAGAGTACTACAAAGTATCAAAGAAAGCTGAAGATGTACTTCATATGAAGTGGAATTTATTTGGTTCCTATTTTAGAAAGGAGTAGTCTGCATCTGTTTTTGATACCCAATTTTTCCTCAAATTATTTTTAAATTTGCATATATACCTTCAAAATCAAGTTTCATAACAATTGGTATTTTTCCACAATTTTCTCATATTTTTATAAATTTGTTCCTAATTTATCCAGTATTTTTTTCTCTAATAATTAATTGTAAATTGCATTACAAATAATTTCAAATACATTTCTTGACTTAATATACTATTTTTAATCCTATTGCGACCAAATTATTTTACAATTAGCCAGATTGGCACTCTTTGACTATAATTGCAATAACTTTGGAATTATAGCCTAATCATATGTTTTATGCTATTTTGGCCTAATAATTAGTCATTTTATATTTTAAATACTAATTAATCATGTTAATTTAATTTTATTAAGCATCAATTTTATATTTATAATTATCAGCTATTTTTTATAAATTATTTATCTATTTTTATGGGGTATTTAACAAATAGCCATTTTTCATTTCGATTCTAACCTATTAAAACCAGCCCAAACCCCAACTAAATGATCGAAGCCCAATTAAAATGACCCAATCCCAAACCTCTACCTAACCCGGCCCAGGTACTCTTAAATCCTGGCCGTTGATCATTTTGATCAACGACTCAGATTACCCCTTTCCTTAATTAACCCTAAACAACCTACCGCAAACCCTCATTTCCCCCCATCTCATTTCTATCATTACACTCCGCGATCTTATCCTCTCATCTCTCTCAACTCTCTCATCTCTTCGACTCCCTCTGCTAAACCTAGCCCCTTCTTCGGCCGTTGCTTTGCGGGTAACCATGGTGGTCTCACCATCACCCCCAACCTATGGCTCTCCTTCTACACTGTATTGATGCTGTTATGAGGTTTTAAAGAGAACCAGGGGCGGTTCACTTACCTCCCATGATCTCACATGCCATTCTCCGGCCATCCATGGCCGTCCGAGTAAGATTCTATTATTTCCGGCTAGAACCAGTGGTTTCTAAGCCGTTTCTCATTCTCTTTGGGTTGTCTCTGTGAAACCCTAATTACTAGTCTCTGATTTTCTTAGATCTGTAACAGATCTTGGAATATTATGAGCCATTTTTGGTGTTTTCAAAGGTTGTTCTGTTTTCTCTAAAACGATTCTTCATTTTCAAACTAGGGTTTCATAATCCTTTTTTAAAACGGTTTTCCTATGATTCTTCAGTGATATCCTAGGATTTCTACTGTGTTTTAGCGATTTATTTAAGTCTCTCTCTTTATCTGAGTTGTTGTGTTAAAACCCTAATCTTTTTAGTCCTAAACCTTGAGTTCCTGATTTTGTCTCTTATAATATGTTTGCATATGTACTTGCGTCTCATGAGCTTTATGATTCTCTGAAGATTTACCCTATGGTGTTAATCTATGTCTTTGATTTTCTTGATTTTCCCGCTTACATCAATGTTCACTCTTTAATTCATGTGAATCCCTAATTTCGTATGATTTTACTCTACTGTGATTACTAGGGTTTCAGATTTCTTGGCCATTATCTCTTTGATTCGTGTTGACTTCCTTTCGCTGATGTTGTCCTTATTCGAGTCCCTGATTCACTGGGATTAGTTTCCTTCACTGATCTCCTATGGTAATACATTACTGATGTTGACCCATGAGTTATTCACTTGCCTTATTTGATTAATTCTACTGTTAATCGATTCTTATAGACCTTTCCTTAATTAGATTTTCTTAACCTACACTAATTACTTGTTCTATTTGCTGAAATTATTTCCCTGTGTGGTATTCCAATCATACGTAATTCTTTCCCTAATTGGTGCTAATTTCCTGAGATTTGAACCTCACTCGAGAGTTTCTTGCTGATTTCCATCATTCCCTGCCTTATTTTTCGTAGTTGATTATGCTGATTCTTATGACATTCCTTAATTAATATGTTATGTACCTGGCCTAATTACCTGCCCTATACTTGTATTAGTTTGAAATATTTCCTTATGTGTTATATGTCAGCCATGTGGTATCTTTCCTTATTTGTCACATGTCTATTACCGTTTGAAATTGACCCCTTAATTGAAGGGAGTACTGACTTTGATTCTCTGATGATTAATCCTGATTCCTTTATTTACTGCTTAACTACAGACTTTACCTTATTTGCTACCTGTTTTCAAAGCTATATATACCCAGGACTCTTATTTTTCAAAGACACGAACTGATCTGTTCAACTCTCTCTCTCTCTCACAAATAAAAAACTCTCTGCTCTCTTCTGTGCTAGCTACTACTATTCTAAGTTAGCCGGCTGCAATCCAAGGCTAACTATTGTGCATCTCCTACTTCCTATTTGTGTTACTGCTTTCTTCACTTCATTGGTATGTTCTAATTCAGATTTCAGTTCTCAAACCAACATGTTTCTATTACTGTTGTAATTCAGTGTGTTTCTAAGTTGCTTTTACTTATTATTCAACATGTATCTAGGATCCTGAACTCCCCTCTGCCTGTTAAGTTTATGCTTTACTTGTCAATGACCAACATGTTTCTGTGTCTTGTGTGAATCCCCATGCCTATGATTGGTACATTAGTGATCATGGTCCTAGTTTTTTAGTGTTGATATGTTAATATGATCCAGTACTTTACTGTATCCCTGATCCTCTGAACCCTTAGGTTGTTCTTATGCATGCCTATATATGTGCTTCTGCCTGCTATATGTTTGCCCTTACATGCTCTGTATTTGTCCCTCAAATCCCATTACCCCTGTTTGTGATTGTTGGACTATCCCTGGTCCTTTGTGTGATGTTGAACTTTTATTCCAATCAAGTTTCCCTCTTCAAAACTGTTTTTCTTACTTACCCTTGCTCAAAACTGTTTTCTTACTTAAATCCTTTTTAAAAATAAAAAGCACTCTCACATATACTCTTAGAAGTCTAGGTTCTGCCCCTTCCGTGTGAGCATTGCCTTGGGACCCTTGAGCTTCCTCTGAACTTTGACACACAGAGGCTGGCCATTCCACACTGCACTTACTCTATTTTGGCTATGAAATCTGGGTGTGAGCACTGCCCGGAGCCCTTGAGATCCTTAGGGAACTCTGACACACCCAGATTATGAGAAGGTTGTGAAATAATACTTGGTATTGAGGACTTGGAGACTTGAGCCTATTCCGTAGGCTCCCTATAGTTAACTTATTATTTTTCTTCTATTTCAGTTGTGTAATTCGTATTCAATGGACTGTAATAATTATTTGTAAGCAACTCTGGGGTCGGATAGTGAAAATGGATGGGTGATATGCATGCTGTAGTGTAATTAAGGGTAGAAACCATGCCTCTAGGTTTATTTTCTCTATGCCAATAGCAGCCATGTTTAGGTACACCATGCCATGCATTAGACACTACTGGAAAATTCACCTATGGTTACGCATTGAAAACCGTTCCAATAGGTAAGTAAACCGTTACCATATATGTATTGCTATGGTTCGTCGACCGTTCTACGAGCTGGCGTGCCTATAGAGCTTATGGAACAGTTTTTGGAACGGTTCTAATAAATGTTTCTATAGTATAGTCTATCACAATGGTTTTCCCTCTTCCTGTTGGTACGATTATTCTTATCAACTGCAACGGTTAATGTCCGTTACCATAAAGTTAAATGCAACGGTCAATAACCATTACTATATCTATTAAAACGTTACGGATATTATAGAGATGGCAACAATTTCTTTAAGATATTGCAACGGTTGAACTACCTATTGTAACAGTTTTTAGATTATTTTGGAACGATTTTCAGGTCCTATGGCAACGGTTCTACTACATATTGCAATGATTTCCAGAGTCTATTGCAACGGTTCTGTTAGCTGTAACAGTTTAATAGAATTGAAAATATTGCCCCCTATTGTAAATAAGGATTTACATATATATATATATATATATATATATATATACACACAATAAACTATAAAATACCAAAATTTATATAAATAACAAAATGAAACTATTCATAATCCAAATTGTCCAACAAGCTAATAACTCCATAGATAGAGATGAAATGTTACCAAGTACATACATTTGATATTTAAAGAGTTAAAAGTTTTAAAATGTTTTGATAACAAACATTCCTAGAAACCGCCATATGCATCTACAACAAGAAAAAAATAAAAATTCTCTTAAGTAAGGTCAAGATCTTCATCACTGTCTCCGTCTTCCCTTGCTTCATCTACTACACCTATAAAAGAGTATAAATAAAGTTATTATTCCTTCAAGAGAATCCTATCTAAAAGTTCTCTTAGAACAAACATAATTCAATTTTCTTCATCTAGCAACACCCCTAAGATCAAGATTTGATTTTTACTACTGAGAAATCAACTTAATGGACTTGTTTTCTCCAGTAACTTCAGAAATATGCCAAAATTTCAGCAAGCTCTCAGTAGTAAAAACAAGAAAGAATTGAGATTAATCATCTTTATAAAGAGCTTTTCTAAAGAAAGGCTAAAGAATGCAGCTTTTTAACAATTGTCATGATCCAAATGTCATCTTGTACTGTCTTTTTCATTCCTAACTTGCTCATCAGCTAGAAGCTGTCAAGAATACTAATAAACAATTATTTACTACATACACCTTTTTTCCTTTAATCAAATCAAGAATAAGAACATGGTAAGTTGAGTAATGACACACAAATATTTGACCATTTAAGCTACAATTAATTCTAAAAGCAATGAAGTGCGCAAATTCAAGATTGACATGCCAAAACTTAAAATGCAGCCAAAATTACTATATGAGCAGACAATAGTCTTCTTCAATTAATATAGATTCAGCTTAGCTGGGGAATGGAAATAGAATAAGATTGCAATCAGAATCTTCCAATTTTTCCCTTTTTCTTTTTCTAGTAGAACTATATTCTGCTAAAAAAATTAGGATATTCACTAACCTATGCATCCCTCAAAGTTAAGATTCCATAAAATAAGAAAGTACATATACATTTTTCATTCTAGATAACCCTGTTTCTTTTGCAAGAAACATATAAAAATCCAAAAACTCTGTTGCTGCATTTGTTTTTCAGATTATGCCTCCTATTGTTGTATAGGAGCTGTGGTGGTCAAGGTGTTGTAGCAAATATGAAATAGAGAGGCCATCAGTGGCAAAATCCAAATGCCTTATGACTTTTAACATTTCCCAATTAGTTAACTGTCATTTTGGGAAGCTAACTGTTAACAATAATTGGGAAGAAATATGCAAACTCTTTGACTACTCTCTGGTTGAAAGGTGCATAACTGAGGTTAAGTGGTTTAAACCACCTTTGCTCTTTGTTAAGTTAAACAGTGATGGTAGTTGTGTTAATGGGAATTGTGGAGGTGGTAGGGAATTGGTAATAATTTGCATTTGTATTTGTTCTTTACAAACTGAATGTTCTTTAAAAGAACACCAAATATTTATGAATTTAGAATGCATTTGGTACGGACTAACCTTGATTGTTACTGCCAGCGGATGGACGATTGATTGGTTGAATAGAACCTTGTTGTGCAGAAGCAGCTTCGCCAGGTTCACGAGCACTGAATATTAGCATGTCATGATCAAGTCTTAAATCAGGGTTGAGACGTTGAAGTCGTGTAACGATGTTCATCGTAATATCTTGTTCCATAGCTTCCTTTTGTGCATTGAGCTCATCTAGCATTTTTTCCTTTTGTGCATTGAGCTTTTCCAGCAATTTTTGTTGCATCCTCTCTTCCATTTCCTCCATTTTTTGTTCCATTCTTTCATCAGTAGCACTTACAGAGGATCCAAAATCTCCTTTTTTCTTTTGTAAGACAGTCTTGTTAACTCCTCGGCCATATAATCTTACCCAACCTGGGTGCTCAAGTCCCATGACTGATGCAAACGCATCAACTGAATCACTGTCATCTCCACTTTCTTGAGTTGAATGTATTCTCTCCATTTCAGCCTACAAACCAAATGCAAGAGAACAAAGTTTAATTAAATAAAACTAAGTCAATAATTAAGAATAAATAAATAATCACGACAAACTTTAAATTAGAAATTTCTTACAATTTTACTAATTGTATTCTCATAAGAACCTTTGTATACTCGACCAAGTTTTCTTTTTCTTGTAGCCACAAAGATATCTTTACTTGATAGAGTATCCGAAATATCAGCCATTTCCTTATTTTTTTCCTAGTAACATGAAAACTGGTATAATAATCTTTTTCATGCAAAGTTAGCAAGTTTCATACTTTAAGAAAAATAAGAGAAATCAACCCTCGATTATTCGAGCAAAACTTGTTTTGCCAGCAGTGTGTGGATGCTTTAATTTTTTTCGATTCTCGATATTAGTTTCAGATGTTTTCTGCAATTAAAAAAGTAAAGATTGACAAGGGGCCACCTAAAAGTCCATATGCATTACTAGGAAATGTATTACAAGCTATTGTATCTCCTACAAAGTTGGCAAAAGTAGGATGTAATTACCTTGGC
The DNA here is from genome assembly GCA_005239525.1 of Nicotiana knightiana. Taxonomy (NCBI): domain Eukaryota; kingdom Viridiplantae; phylum Streptophyta; class Magnoliopsida; order Solanales; family Solanaceae; genus Nicotiana; species Nicotiana knightiana. The sequence goes on along the minus strand of ML412194.1, from coordinate 120,930 downwards.
GGCATCAGATTTCCAATATTCAAGAAGATCTTTAAAGTAAGACGCCGAAATATCTTTTGGACTATTCTCCATTCGAAGCTCGTCATTCGCATATGCTTCAAAGTTCTTTTTCTTCAACTGAATTTTATACTTTCTCCAAGCAGTACAAACTGAATCAAAAACCCATCTCTTCGCCTCTTAAGGAATGTCATATTTTTCCTACAAATTTGGTGCAATTAGGTTAGTATAGGAAAATGTGAAATATCATCAACGCTTATTGAACATTAGGAACTTCAAACCTTGACATATTTACAAATATCATTTTTTGTATCTACTTTCCTCCAATCAAATACATTAAGAGGATAAAAGGTCTCATTCCTTCCCAATGTGCCGAGGAAGCTACCCAACTCTTTCACAACTTCATCAGTAGGACCAATGGGTTGATCGAGCTTATTTAGCACGATTATTTTACGGTCCTTCCTACCGTGCACACTTTGCATTTTAGTAGGGCCCCTTTTTCTTTTTTCCGCAGAAGGGCCTGCACTAATACAAAATAAGGATAATCACCAATCACCACTGTTAGTTAATTTTATGATTAAATTTATATATACTTGCCTGGTTCCTCAGATTGTTCAATTGCTTCATGATTGGTAGAATCTTCAGACTGTTTATGCACAGCTTGTGATGTAGGAGTGATGGAATCCATTGGCACTTGCTGCACTTGTTCTTGTACTCCTTGTGTTGTAGAAGAGGTAGAAATAAATGGCACTTGCCACACTTTTTCTTGCAATTGAGATCTTTGTGAAACCTTCTCAGCTTCTGATTGTCTTTCTTCATTTTCATGAAAGGTTCTTTTTGTTGTCAACGATTGATTTCGCAAAAATGCAAGTGATCGAGATTCTGGTTGTCTTTCTTCATTTTCATGAAAGGTTCTTTTTGTTGTCAACGATTGATTTCGCAAAAATGCAAGTGATCGAGATTCTGGTTGTCTTTCTTCATTTTCATTAGACCTTATTGCTTGAGAGGTTCTTTTTGTTGTCAACGACGAAACCTTTTGGTTTCGCAAAGATGCAAGTGATCCAGCCGGAATGCGGTTGGATATTTTTTTGTTTTTGCTTGAGCACCCTTCTTGATTCATGACTGTTAAAATCTCTGTCAGATTCAAAAAACAAACCGTTATGGATGCCAAACAATTCGGTTATTAAGGCACATCTCACAAAAAAATGTTTTCTTAAGGCAAACTAGGCAGAGATACCACCAGGCAAATACCCTTTTACTTTTTCCAACATATGTTGCTAAAAGATTGTGTATTTTAGGAGAGATATTAGGCAAGTTCAATCAGTTTTAAACAAGAACTACAATCTGAAGCCATAATCAGAACTACAACTGGAGTTATCTCATATGAACATTCATCATTCCAAGAAATATAATTGGAAACAAGTCTACTCATCATTGATTACATACTAACAAGACAAAGGGCAATTCTATGTATTCAGTTCATAAAGAAGGAGACATACTCTTCAATAAAGTCTATATGCTAAAACTGTCACAGGATGTTTGACACGCAAATCTTTAATCACACGGAATACTGATATGTATAAGAGAACGCAACCTAATACTTATGAAATCTATCTTTCAATTCAACTGATGATAACAATAGATATGCTAAGATGCAAGAGGCCTGGAAACACTTACATTCCTGCTTCAAAGTATGGGATAGCGTTTTACTGAAATAGTTCAATAGAAACTGAGAATGAAAGCACAACTAAGCTAAAACAGTGCATGTCCTCTTTTGATTCACTAGTATCAAAGTTGTAAACTGTCAATTGATATTGACGGGACCTCTTTATCCCAGCAATTTTAGTATATATTCTTTAGCCAAAGGTAAAAGCCATTCATGGAGAAAACAAAAGAGAGCAAAAATGAGGGAGAAAATTGAAAAACATATCATCTTGTGAGGATGGAAATAAAGGCTACTAAGATTGACTCTTGACCTAAGTACTAAGTAACTACAATGGCAGCTTGTAGACTTGCTTTAATGTGGAAAGCTTCAACTTAAACTTATTAGAACTATTGGTCTCATCTGTCCACTACTCAACCTTATGTAACTAGAGTTAGGAGGATCCATCCAATAGTTTAATGACTTGCATGGTCCATCTAAGAGGTAAGGCCTCAACCCATCGACCTTAGGTTAATGCCCTATCCCTTCTCTTGTTGCAGTTGACCACTCATTAGAGGCCCTTCAGAACCTCTGGAAATAGTTCTTTGGAGATTTTAATCTTCTCATCTATTGTGAGATAATCCATTTCTGATAGAGATTTTAACTGCTAATTCAAGTTGTAACCAACAAAAGTTTTTTGGAGTTGACCGTTCAAAATAAGGGATATGCAAGAGCAGAACATGCCATCAACGACTATATCATCTCCAACATAAGGACTTAGATCTCACACTAACTATATTTTTCCAAGTCAGGTGTAAAGAGCCTAATACACAGACAAATGCAATTTATAGCAGGTGAGACTGAGAGATGGCATATTCTTTACCTTGTCAACATATGAAAGTTAATACAAACCAAACATATGAAAGATTGTGTATTTTGGGTGAGATATCAGGCAAGTTCAATCAGTTTTAAACAAGAAATACAATCTAAAGCCAGACTCAGAACTACAACTGGAGTTATCTCATATGAACATTCATCATTTCAAGAAATATAATTGGCAACAAGTCTACTCATCATTGATTACATACTAACAAGACAAATGGAAATTATCTGTATTCAGTTCATAAATAAGGAGACGTACTCTTCAATAAAGTCTATATGCTAAAAGTGTCACAGGATTTTTGGCACGCAAATATTTAATCACACTGTATACTGATACACCTATGATGGCATGCAAATAGCTAATAGTATCTAAGAACACACTGCATTTGCTCAGCTATCCATTATAAGAATTTTTTTTCTCTCAGCAGAACACCAGCCAAGAAAAAAAAGAAGGTAAAAACAAATGAAGAAGAGAAGGTAATCCAGTTGATCATCCAAACTTATATTTTTAGCAACAGATGCAACTATTTTTTTCAACTATGCAACGGATGTTACATTAACTATGCAACTATGCAACATATGCAACTTATATTTTCAGCAACAGAAACAATAAAAATGCTATAATCTGAATTTTCAGAAAACTATGTTTTCCTTGTTCATGCGACTATCTGAAACTTGCTGTTACATTAACTATCCCAAGGCTTGGACCATGGTTGGATCTGCATTTCCTCATACATATCACTACTAAGATAGATGCACACGGAAAATAGAGACAGAGAGAGATGTAAATCTGACCTGCCAAAACCTCCTATTGTTGAGTTTAGCAAATCATCAGGCCTTCCAGTTATACTTACTCTTACAAACTCACGAGCACCTATATAGAAAGAAACGAGCATATATGTTGAGCTCAGTATTTATTCTTTTCAACACCATTGACCATAAGGCACCTTTCTACTCAAACACAGTGAATATAAAAAGAGTTCAAGTTCAAATAAAGAAGCATATTTTCTACAACATTTCATTTCTAAATAAGTTGTTGAAATTTCGAATTGAAGAATCCAAGTAATAACATATGGCTTTACCTTCCATACTACAAGTTGCCTACAAACAATTGGATACATCCTCTGTTGCAAGCTTCTAAAAGAATATATTTAAAAGAATTTCAGAACTTTCTTATTTAATCATCTGCTTCCATCCAGTCCTAATCAGTATCATCAAACTCATCCGCCTCTTCCGATTCTATAATCATATCATGTGAATGTTGTGCATTAGTTGGAATATCAACAATATCAACGGGTACATCTTCTCTTGACCATCTAACTTCAACATCAAGTAATCTAGAGGAGTAACCAATGTCATTATTCGGTTCCCTCCAAAATGTGTCTCCAATATTGGGACAATTCTCTTCCTCATCATACAAATCAACATGTACTTTATTCCTTGCATAATAAACATCTTTTTCAGTTGGATCCTCCACATAAAAAACTTGATAAACTTGTGATGCCAACACAAAAGGGCCATCTGTACTACATAATCTATTGAAGTACACCCAAGTTAACCCATAATCATCTATTTCATTACGAAACCAATCACATCTAAATAGTACAACGCTAAAACAACCCCAATAATCAACCTCAATGATATCCTGAATAGCTCCATAATAGATAACTTCACCATCGATGGGATTTTGGTCCCTAGCACTAGCAAACTATCAGTTGTTGCCGATAAAGTCACTCCATTATTTTGAGTCTTGCATCGGGAATCCCGTTCTTTGGTATAAAATCGGTATCCATTAATAAAATATGCAGTATATCTTTTGGCCACCATATAGGGTCCTTTGGCTAGCCATCGTAAATAATCTGGCACTACAATATTTTTAAATTTCTCTTTAAACCAATTACTTAATTCCCGACTATGATTCCTCGCTCTTTCCCATGCATTTAATCTACTGTGATTAACAATCAAATTCTTATGTTCCCTGCAATCATGTATATTTCAAGTTTAATTATATAATAAACGAATATAAAATATAAATAATATATATAAACTTTATCTTACTCGATAAATTTTTCCATTTGCTCATCTCCAGTATTGAACAGTGCATATCGATGTGCTTCAAAACATAACTGTGAATCCATGCAAAAAGTATTTTTTTTCTTACTTCCAATTGGATGGCCTATATTAGGGAATAAAGGTGACAAATTTTGGGAGCACTCATCATCCACAGTTTGGTACCTACTGAATTTTGTCTTCACTCTATCATGTAGGTATCTCGAACAAAAAGTCAAGCACTCATCAGCCAAAAACCCTCTGCTATTGACGCTTCCGGACAAGATCGATTGCGTACAAATGCCTTGTACTTAAATAGGTTTCTCTCAATGGGATACATCCAACTAAGATGAGCCGGACCCCCAAGCTTAATTTCATTCACCAAATGAACAGGCAAATGTGGTATTATGTCAAAAAATATTGGATGGAAAATTTTTTCAAGCTCACATGTTATTTCAACAATTTCAGACTGCATTTTTTCAAGATCTCATTTCCTTATGACCTTACTAATCTAAAGAAATTTCCCAAGCTAATCAAGGCCAATGAAACATTCTTGGGCAACACTTTTCTAACAGCAACCTGGAGCAAGTAATGCATCATAAAATGAGCGTCATGACTCTTGTAGCTTGATATTTTCATCTCTTTCACATGCACGCGTTCTGAAATATTCGAAGCACACCTTTTTGGTAATTTATCATTTTTCATGACAGTACAAAACAAACTTTTCTCTTTTGGTTTCATGAAGAAACAAGATTTAGCCAAACTTATAGTTCCATCATTATTTGTTTTTGGTTGTAGCTCCTTTCGTATCCCCATTTCTTGCAAGTCATAGTGAGAATTTTCATGGTCCTTTAACTTTCCATCTATTTCTAACAAAGTCTCGAGCAAACTATCACATATGTTTTTCTCAATGTGCATCACATCAAGATTGTGCCTCAATTTATTATGCACCCAATATGGCAATTCGAAAAAATGGATCTCTTTTTCCACGGACCCTTAGCACTCCGAGGCCTTTTTTTAGTTCCCTTTCCAAAGATATTGTGGAATTCAATCAGCTCTTCAAACACTTCCTCACCCGACAAAGGAGCGGGTGCAAGTCTGTGCTCCTCTTTACCGTCAAATGACTTCTTATCTCTTCGGAATGGATGATCAAGAGGCAAAAATCTTCGATGACCCAAGTAACACATCTTGTGACTATGTTTGAGATATTGAGAGCATGTGTCATAATTGCAAGTGGGGCATGCCAATTTCCCCTTAGTGCTCCATCCTGAAAGCATAGCTAATGCTGGAAAATCACTAACTGTCCACAATAAGGCAGCACACATTCAGAAAGTTTGGTTGGTTACAACATCAAATGTGTCTATCCCCGTTTCCCATAGTTCCTTCAATTCTTCAATTAATGGTCGTAGGTACACGTCTTATCATTTCCCCTGGCTTCATGCAAATACATGGTGATAAATTATAGTTCATTAGCATAACAGGCCACGTGCTATGAGAAATGTTCATCGTCCGAAACGGGTTGAAGCCATCACTTGATAGACCCAATCTAACATTACGAGGATCGCTAGAGAAATCTGGGTACAAAGAATCAAAATCCTTCCAAGCTTCCCCATCAGCAGGATGTCTTATATTCCCATCATTGAGTCGTTCATTAGCATGCCATCTCATCGTAGCAGCCGTTTCAGGACACATGAATATCCTCTGAAGCCTAGGCTTTAAAGGAAAGTACCTTAAAATTTTTAAAGGTATTTTAGAGCTTGCATTAGTCAAAGGACCAACATTCTTCCATCTTGAAGACCCAAAAATAGATCAATTATCGTCCTTCTCATTTTCTTTCCAAAATAACATGCAATCATTGGGGCATGCATGTATTTTTTCATAATGAAGACCCAAATCTTTTATCATGTTTTTAGCATGTTGAAAGATTCTGGTACCTGAGCAAAGGGAAATTTCTCTTTTATAAACTCTAACAAATCTGAGAAAGCCACATTACTCAACCCATGCAAGGATTTAAGCAAGTACAACCGAATAGTGAAACTCAGTTTACTGAAATTTTCACACCCCGGATATAACTCTTGTTTTCCTTCCTCTAGTAATTTGAAAAATTTCCTTGCATCTTCAGATTGTCTTTCCCCAGCTCCTTCTTCATACCCTGCCTGACCCTCTATATTTCTAAATGTATCATGAAGCATTCCATCAATATCGTCACGCATATTAGAACCTTCATCATCATTTCTTGGAGAAGGTGTATTTCTCGAGGAAAATCCCTTCCCGTGGAAAACCCATTTGGTATAACCATCAACAAACCCATGAACAACCAAATGATCTTCCACCACATTTCTATAATTCCAATAGCGATTAATGCACTTTTTGAAAGAGCATAATATTTTATTTCCTTGGGCGGCTCGTTCAAATGCCTTATCAAGAAAATTATTCACTCCACCTATATACTCATCCGTCCACCTAAGGAGATTCATACAACTTTTATCACCATAATCCATGGATATCCTATATAATCTATTCAAATCACCGAAATTAATATTCAAGGTAAGCAAGGTCAAGGGATCAAGAAGGCCATACTAGGAGGTAAAAACAACAAAGAATCTACCTTTTTAGAAAAACTATACAATGCAGAAACAGATGTAGGATAAGGAATTGTGAATAAAAATTTTTCAATTAAGATTGTGAGATTGCAAAGTTAATTACGCAATTCACTTTTCTCTATGAAAAGAAAATTTGACACCTAAAGGATAAGATCTCCTAGACCTAGGTTGAGATTGAGCGGAAATTGGAGATATGCTATTTAATTTCACATCGAATGTTGAATAATTAGAACGTGAACAACATAATATATTGGTTCAAACTCATGAATAACCAAAAGATAATATTCATGTTCTTCATGGAAGGTACAATATATGCTCCTTGATTCATAGTGTAATTGTATTCATCCTTTTTTCTTTAATTAAGAGACAATTATTTAGTAAAACTTCCAAACATTCAACATACCCGTGCATTAATAGTTGTAATAATAAGTTGAAGAAGAATAAATATGCAATATCGCATGTACTGTCCAAAGTAACTTAACATATATGTGTTGCCTCTTATGCTCTCTGATGTCCAATGTCTGAAGTTCTGAAATTTTACTTCAATTGATACAAGTTACCTTTAATTTTGATTATAACCATTTTGTTTACTGTTATCAGGAACTATTCTACCTTAATATATATGATGGACTTTTGAAGGCCCTTTTCTCACTGAAACAAATGACAACATTTGGAGCATGGAGGATATCTATTTTCTAAGGAAATATTGAAATTCCAAAAGTTTCAATCTTGATGAAAAAAAAAAATAGCCTCTCCCCCTTTCTAATGCCTCTGCTTGCAATCAACAAAACTCGCCATTCACACAAAACTCAAATACATCAAACACAAATTTTAGCACAAGAAAAAAGTAGCTAAAAATTCACACAAAATCCCTAATTCAACTGAAAAAAACCATAAGAAAACCCAAAAATAAGACCAGATTTCTCGATTAAGATCCAGAAAGTGCAAAGATAGCAAAAAAATCTTATTACCTTACTATTTAGGTCTTCAAATTTTTTCTCCAATCCTTTGTTTGTAACCTTTACACAACAAGTTGACCTAAGCCCTTCAAAAGGTGCAAAACCCTTTGCCGTTAGTTCGAAATCAAATAAAGAAATCCACTAGATTCTTTGAACAGACAAACACATTGAAGTTTAAATGAACAACACATTGATAGTTCCACACAATCAGGTGTCACAATCATACTCCAAAAAGACTATCTTTGACATAGCCTAGTTGTCAAAATGAAGATGTTTTAAATCTGAAATTCAGAACTTGAGACTCCGAGATCAGTACATAATATAAGAAAAATTAAAGACAACGATTCACATTGCAAGCAAGAAAAGAGTAATACCAGATGATGATTCGGACAAACAAAAAAAGCAGAAAGATGCCCATTTGATTTACAGAAATAAGTAGTGAAACAAAAGGCGTTTCAATCTCCTATCTGTCTGATGCTATGCCAAACGTTTATGAGTATGTCGGGATGAGTTTACTTCAGCATAAGGCACTGAATTCACAGATGCCTATCCAACTATTTCCAATTAAAACATCTAAGCTTTTGACCAGAAAGATTACAAGTCCAACAAAGAAAAATTTATAAGACATTGTCCTGAATCCTAAGATTTTCCTTCCCTCACATCTACGAAAAAGATTAAGAATATTGCCCCATTTAATGAATTCAAGCATATCTTCAGTTCGGAATTTAGCTCAATAGATTTCTGCATCTAATAATTTTGTCGATTTGTCAAAAGAGCCTTTTCAATCTCTCTGCTAACCGTATTCTCATCAAACTCTAAGGTGCTTCCCCTTTTGGAACTCTAAAGATCAGCTCACTTATACAATGTTGCGAACAAAAGAAAAATCGAGTAACATATAACACACAACCAAAGCATAATAAACCGAAAGGGTAACTAAAACATCTAACTTTAATCATCCATATTTCCATAAACAATCTGCAAAAATACCATCAAATGAAATAGAGCCGGAGTAAGCAAGTAAAATAGGAGGAAAAAAAAACAAGGTGACCTGAACTTCTGAAGTGACCTTACCACATCCCGTGACTCGTGAGACTTACGTGAACCTAGTGCTCTGATACCATGTTATCACGACCCAAAATTCGACACGGGTCGAGATGGCGCACAACACCGGAGTCAGGCAAGCCAACAGTTGTTTACTAGTGAGATTATCCTTATTAACATACCAACCCCACATACTTCCCAAAGTTTTAAGCTTAAATCATTTAAATAAAAGCGGAAAAATTTATCAACTTAATTAAATACAACCATAGTGATCATGATCCAATATATATATACAGTCCCAAAAATAATGAGTCTACTATGTGCGTGCCAGGAACTAGTGTCACAAGTCAACAGGCGAACTAGTAGAATATACAAAAGATGATACAAACTGTACTGCTGTCTGAGAGAAGTAGACAAAAATAAATAAAAGATAACTCCATAGCACTGCTGAGAATCGTCAAGGGGTGCAGCTCACCGTGGAGTCAGGTCCAGAATATAAGTCAAGCTCCGGTCGGATAACCAGAAACACCAGCCTCAGAACCTGTGCAATTAAGTACAGAAGTGCAACATGAGTACATAAATATATATGTACCCAGTGAGTATCCCGCCTAACCTCAAAGAGGTAGTGACGAGAGGTTGACATGACACTCACTAAGATCCAACAGTAATAATGCAAACAGAATATAACGGAATACAGTAGACATGTGAGACAGTAAGAACCATATACCTATCAAATACAGAAATCCAGGAAACTACTGAAAATAAGAAACAATGTACAGTTTCTTTTTTCCCTCAAATATCTGTCAAGTCAATATCAATGGAAACGTTACCAAATACCCAAGCACACACAAGGTCAAGACAACCGGCCGGAGTCATAAGGAAATATCTAGACACTGAATGGACGTAAAGCTTCCCCCGCTCGCGAATCATACCTGCGGCTCGGGAGCTGACATATTTATATACAATTACCATAAAGCTTCCCTCGATCGCGAATCATACTTGCGGTTCGAGTGCTGACACACTTATGTATAATTACCATAAACCTCCCCTCGATAGCGAATCATATCTGCGATTCGAGTTCTGACTCTCATACGCACATATGTATATACCGACATCTCAATAAATTAGTAGGGCTATACCTTTAACAGGGATTGATCAACTGGGAGTTCAAGTCAAACTTTCCATATTTCCGTATAAATTTAAAAGAAACAGGCAGCTCAAAGAACACCCAAAGATACATATAAGGCACATAGAGACATGCGTGTGAGCCCTAAAACTACCCGACATAGCATAATAGTCGCCACATACGGACTCTCTTCACTTTGTACGCACGTAGCCCCCAAAACAATTACACACATCATATATAACACCTATGGGGACAATTCCCTCTTACAAGGTTAGAAAGGAGACTCACCTCGTGTCGAATCTACCCCTCGGACCGAGGATGCGCCTGAACTCCGAACTCTACACCTGAGGACTCGCAACTAGCCAAATACGGTACAATGACATCAATGCATGCTCAAAGTAGGGAAATTGTATTATTTATTCAATAATTCAACATTCTTGAAGAATTCCCAAAATCCAACCTCGGGCCCGCACGTTAAATTTCCGAAAACTCTCAAGGGAATCACTCACCCGAAGCCTAAGGATCGTTAATATATGATTTTTACTTGATTTCATAGCAAATTCACGGGTAAATTCTCAAATTATCGAAGTCCTAGGTTACTACCCAATTCTTGATCTTTCACTAATTATGTGATTAAACTTAACTAGGAATTCATCCATGAGGCTAATATTAGAGTAGAATTTACTTACCTTCAACAACCAAGTCGTTTGCCCCTATAAAATGGTGGAAATCTCCCCAAGGAAGAAGAAGAAGATGAGAAAAAATGAATTAAACCCGTGTATAAAAACACACTGTCTGGACAGTGTTTTCACACCTGCGGCTCGAGGACCGCACCTGCGAGAAAAGGCCCGCACCTGCGGAGTGGAGACCGCACCTGCAGCTCCGCTCCTGCGGAACTTTGTCCGCACCTGCGAGAATTGGCCAGACCACTGGGGGTCGCACCTGCGATGCTTGGGACCGCAGGAGCGGTCCCGCACCTGCGACTGGGCAACCGCACCTGCGGTCACACCAGAACAGGTGCACCAACATCTATTTTAGCTGGTTTTTAGCCCAGCTGGGTGCTCGAGAGGCCCCTGGGCCCACCCAAGCCCTCGTCCAAATATACCAACAAGCCCCAAATCATAATATGGACTCTCTCGAGCCTTCGGAACACCCAAAACATTGCTAAAACTCAAAATCACACCTCAAAACCCCATGAACCAAACATAGGAACTTTAAGTTTTCTAGACTTCGTTATCAACGCGCCGAACTGACCTATACTACTCGGAATGACACCAAATTTTGCAGGCAAGTCATAAATGACATGAAGGAACTATTCCCGGTCTCGGAATTCCATTCGGACCTCGATAACACAAAATCACGTAAAAAACCACAATAGGAACTTAAGGAACTTCTTATTTCAATATTGGGCGCCGAAATGCTCCCGGGTCATCAGAAACCCATTCCGAGCATATGCCCAGGTCCAAAATCATCACACGAAGCTACCGGAATCGACGAAACTCGATTCCGAGGTCAAAATGTTGACCGAAGTCAAACTTGGCCTTAAAGGCCAACCTCAAGGAACCAATTGTTCCCATAGCACTCTAAACACCTCCGAATCCCGGACCACCAGTCCCCGCAAGTCATAACTCATAAAAAACTGCTATGAGAAGTTTCATTTAAGGGAACGGTGTCCGATAACGCAAAAATGACCGGTCGGGTCATTACAAAAAGAGTCTATAGAAATGTATCTACGGATGCACAAACCTTACTTGGTAATACTGCAAGAGTGCGAAACACACATCAAATGGAAAACTAGCACTAAACATGAAAACTTGGTGTTACTATGGGGAAAAACGCATCAACTGTGATATATCTTTTAGATATCACAAAGAAAACGCCAGAGGGATTGAAAAATACATATCGACAAATATTCATTTGGTTAAATATCCACCGGTTAAGTTCAAATTTCATGTAGTTTATGGAGATCTAACATATGGTCTAGATTTAGAACCATTACAATTGACACCATATTTTGAGTCACGTAATAAGTTATATGTTACATCATGACTTATGATCGGGGATGCTAATCTAACTCCCCCATAAGAGAGAAGCATCAGATCTCCAAATACAGAAGAGCGAATGAGTAACTTCATCAATTTTACGGCTAGCCCCGGTAAGTTGCTACTATGAAGGAGAATGGAGTTCTTTTTGTATTTGTAATTTTTTTTTAATATTTGTTTCTTTGGGAAGATATTAGCGGACAAGATAAAGAATTTGGAAAGACAATGAATTAGATCTTCAATAAAAAAAAGTATCGACTTTTAAATTTAATACATTTCAGTTACTTTTTAAAACTTGAGTAATTACCAAGCTGACTTTGGAGAATTTGGGTATTATATGAAGGACTTATTTAACAAATTTTATTTTAATTTGAAAAAGTCTCTGGGGCTTACGCCTCATTAAAAAAACACGCTTTAAATTCCCGAGCATACGCCTCGAATTGTCGGGCGTACTCCTCTTGAGACTTTCGCCCCATACGTGCGCCTCGCCCCGGAAACTCCTTTTATGACATTGCCCCGGAAACGCCTTTTATAGCATTGTACTCTATATATACGGGCTAGAAAAAAAGTAAAAATTGAGGGTGTGTTTGGTATGAAGGAAAGTGTTTTCCATGGAAAATATTTTCATAGAAAATGAGTGGTTTTATCACTTAGTTTCCCTTGTTTGGTTGGTGAGTGAAAAACTTTGTTCCGAAAAATATTTTTCAGTGTTTGGCTAGAGAGTACCCAACATTTTTAGGATTCTATTTTCTTCAAGAATTTAATTATTCTTCTAAAAATTCACACAAACCCAAAAGAACTAATGTGTTGCTTTATGATAGTTTTTAGGGCTCCACAAACTGTAAAGAGACATAGTCCTTTATTAGTTCCCTCAGAGTTATCGATAGAGACAGTAGGTAAAAGAGGCACAAAATTTTTCCGGGGAAAAATCCCAACTTAAGGGGACAAAAACCACGACCTACACTGGTAGGATTTCAACTTCGCTAACTTGTAATCTCAACTATTACAAGCCACTTTGTAATGACTCTCTTGCAAAGACTTTGAACCACTAACTTGTAATACACTTATTACAAGCCACTTTGTTACTCACTAGTAACAAAGACTTTAACTTATGGCTACACTAGTCACAACACAAACACTGATGGTTTATGATTTTAGGATACCTAATACAAAGCTTCTAAGAAAGCAAGATAGGATAAAATAGAAACCAAAATACAAGATTACAACTCAACTAAAGGACACCTAAGAACACGTAGTGAAACTGGTCCGTTTTGTGGAGTTGTCTTCTTGTTCTTAACACACTTGAGTCTTCAATGCTGGAGCAATTCTTCAATGCTATGAAGAATGTTAGTAAGTGCTCAAGTGAATATCTTGTTTGTCTTAAAAAAAGATAGTATATCCCTAGGACATCCCAAGAAGGATGCCCATGCTTAGTTGGTACAATCTTCAACCAATGGGAAGTGACTGCTGCACTGTTACTGCACTGTAGTCACTTTTCTGTCACAGCTTTCCAGCTGTAGAGTTCATGCTGACTGATTGTGTTGGTTACACATCAGGTCCATTATCTGGTTCTTTACATAAAATTTTGTTAGATCATTGATCACGCTCAACTATGTCTTGTAGAAGACTAAGCGGGCGTTGCAAATACAATCCTGGGGTATTATGCCCAGAGTCTATCCCACAGGGATTGACGTATCAAGCAAGCTATTAAATAAGTACTCAGCTGTCACCTGATGATATTTAAATTACTAATACTAAAGATTAAAACTAAAGATAAACAATTGTGATAAAAATCTAAGGTTATGGTTTCCCCCGCTGGTGAACTTACTTCTCGGATACTTCGTATAGCTTGATTAATCGTCTCTATCAATCATGAACACTCTATCTACCATAAATCTCTCTCAAGTAATTATGATAATTTACTAGACGCACTCTCTCAAGTTACGCTAGCTAGATTGCATTACAGTTCACTT